>JAWZYU010000084.1:7000-254500 GCA_038380435.1 Ryuthela nishihirai
CGGGACGGCGAATAGGCTTATTAGGGCAACCATTAAAAAGAAAGTGAACCCACTTTGTCCTTTTCCACTGCATGCGTTTGGTTTCCGGATTTCCTGCTACTCTCTCCCGCCACCTTTTCCATTCCGCATCGCCTTTTCCTTTTGCCTGCCTGCTACATCGCCTTTCCTTTTTTCATTAGCGCCATGCACGTTGCCACAGCGCCACGCACAAATTTCGTTGATTTCGATTGCAGGCGTCGAAAATATGCTGCGGATGACATTAGGATTCCTCGTAGAGTTGTAGGTTAATAAATATGAAATATTTCTAATTAGCGATGGAATATTTTTTGGATTGCCCGGTTTGTTTCGCTAAGAACCGGGAATGACAGATGGCAAACAGATTGCTTTAACAAATTATTTATGTCATAGTTTAATAAAATATGCATCAAATAAAGAAATAAAATATTATTTATCAAGCTTAAATTACATATTTTTATAAGATATATATTAACAAAATTTAAAATGGCAATTTTTTTTAAATCGTTTTCCTTTATCAGAGTAATGTTAACAAATTGGTAATACCTTATATAACTTGTAAGAAATGGCAAACAGATGGCTTTAACAAATTATTTATGTCATAGTTTAATAAAATATGCATCAAATAAAAAAAGAAAATATTATGTATCAAGCTTAAATTACATATTTTTATAAGATATCTATTAACAAAATTTAAAATGGAAATTTTTATTTTTTTTAGATCGTTTTCTTTTATTGTACTAAAAACGGATATATACGTTCTGGACACTGGAAGGGTTAATAAATCAGGTTTTCGTTTTAAAATTTCATACAACTGTATACAATTCATATGAGTGTTGCATTTGGTATAAATGCATGCTATAAATGTTCCGATTTTTCATTTTGTTTTTTCACTGGTCCACATATTGTTCTAAAACTTTAACTCCGTGTAATATATTATACAAAATCTTCTGGCAACACAAACGAAACAGTACTACTGACGTCATCTCGGTGTTTTTGCTACTTTATTATTAACCCGTATTCACAGGCAGGAGGGAACTAATTTTAGGAGATTTAAAGATTTTCATATCTATTTTTTCATATGCACTGTATTTTTTTTTAAAGGTTTATTTTTTTAGACGGTTTTCTCTGGAACCTATCTGAAACAGGAGTGGGTTCATTGAATTAGATTATTCCTATTGTTTATTAAGAAGGATTTATTTTTTTTAAAGTTGAGTGCTTAGCGCGCTTGGCTACTGATCTAAAAGACCTGGGTTCGAACCTAGGATAAGGCATTGATGTGTGTTTGCTTTTCTGCTGTGGTGCTTACTTACAGTGGCAACAATGCAATCAGTTTAGATTAATGAGTGACAAATTTGAATCTCAATCAAGTATATTATTTTTTTACACGTTTTTGATTTAACACAGATCAGAAAAGAAATTTAAATTCAATATTTACACGATTTATTTTGATATAACGCGGTTCACACGGCGCCTTTTTAAAAATCCCCATTTGAATTTAATTCTGAAAAAATATTTCTATTGAAGAAAAAATTGTTTTACCTCTGAGCGGCACTTTTTTGCACACCATGGGCTAAATGGCCACGTCACATGGACCCCGAAGGCTCAGAGAAGGTTGGGGGAGGGAACCCACTGGAACAACAGTTGGGAGACAGATGGTAGCCTCCCGTCAAGGCCATCCAGCGTGATCTTTAACGTGCACAGGGTATGGCTCTCCTGCACACGGGGCCACGGCTTGACGTCCCATCCGACGGATGGAGGCCTTTCCAAGCCCATCGGTGTCCCCTACTGACCGTGGGCAGGGCGGGGAATTTTGCGGAGATAAATCTCAACGGTGACCCAGCTGGGACTCGAACACGGGAACTATAGATTACGAGCCTGGCGCGTTACCGACTGAGATAAAAAAACACGACTAAGATAAAAAAAAAAAAAGTTTAAGAATTCTTTATATATTTATTTTTTTTAAACCAAACCGGTAGTTTTAATTTGAAAACTTCTAAGTTTATAAAATTAAAGATGTGTTAATATTAATAAAAATGAAATAAAGACTTGAAGATTTTGATATGACTTGTTTGAACACAACTCATTTGTATTCGGTTTTCACGTCTAAGGGACCTGGGTTCGAGTCCCGGTAAGGCATGGATGTATGTGTCGTCTTTCTGCTGATGTCCTGCCATCCTCACAGATCTTCTATTATGGCATATAAACTGACAGGTTCCTATCAGATCTCTGTGGCAAGCAGCTGATTGAGGGGGTATGTTTTTTTTCACGTCTGGAACCAATTCTATTTTCATATTCTATTTTTTCATATGCACTGTGTTTTGTCTTAGAATATTTTTACACGGTTTTTTCGGGAACCTATTTACCTTGTAAAAATTTAAAACAGAATTAGGTATATTTATTTAGATCATTCCTTTTCTGTAGTATAAATGAATTATTTTACACTTGAGAAACATCCTGAAACAATTTTTAGAGAATCTAATAGGAGGAGTGCGTTGTGATGAATACGAATAACGTTAAAGATCTTTGTTAGGTGGATTCTTTTAAATGTTAAGAGAATAAATTTGAATAACTGACTGGAATTTCATACAATAATACGCATTTGATATCATATAGAGCTCAGAATTGATTGTTTTACCTGTGATCGGCATTTTATTTGTAGACAATGGACTAAACGGTCAGGTCACGAGGACCCCGAAGGCTCAGAGAAGGTTGGGGAGTAGCCTCACTGGAACAGCTGTCGGGAGACTGATGGTAGCCTCCCGTCAAAGCCATGCAACGAGTTCTTTAAAGTGCACAGGGTATGGCTTTCCCGCACACGGTGCCACGTCATAAGATCCCATCCGACGGACGGCGGCCTTTCCAAGCTTATCGGTGTCCTCTGCTGACAGTTAGCAGAGCGAGAAGTTTTGCGGAGATAAATAAATCTCAACGCTGACCCAGTGGCGACTCTAACCTGGGAACTGCAGATTACGAGCCGGGAGCGCTACTAACTTACCCATCCCTACCCCAGCGCTCGCAGTTTCTTTGCGATAAGGAATGAATAACTGCTATGATTTCTCTTCGTGTGCAGTTCTTTTCTGGTTAGAGTAGCACCTGTGACAGCGTTGAGATCCGCAGTTACGTATATATTATACGTCATCGCGAAGTAACGATATCTGCTTTCGTATTAAGCGGTCTTCCGTCTTGTTATTACGAATGCCAGCAAAAGATATAGTATCAGGAGTTCTTTCATTAAAGTGAAGGGGTGGAACGTTAGGTATTGCTATAGGAAAGGAATATCCAATTCCCAGGGTCGATTCCCACTACACTCAAAGTTCTGATTAATTTACGTTAAACACCCCATCGTTATATCGGTTAGAAAGGCGAACACGGATGGTTTGTGTAAAGGCATATTTGCATAACATCCGTCGTAATGAGAGTTCACTAAGTGAACTCTCATGCAACAGTATCATGCCGTGATAAAGGAGTCCGTTGTAGTCCATAACTATTCGTAATTGAGGAAATCCTATTTCGACTAAACTTATCTGCGGAAATGACTCCTAAGTGTCGTTTCGAAGACTCACGGGAAATTCTTAATAACACTAATAACCATATCTAAATAACCAAATAAATCTATTTAAGTTGAAAACCTAAGTTTTATATTCACCAATAAAATGTTGCATTGTTCGTTTCACGATTAAAGAGAAAGGAAGAAAACAGATCGTACGCTAAATAATCGACGACACAACAATGCTTTTTGAATCGTTAAACCGGATACGCCTTTTGTTTCGTAATTTGCATTACCGTCACGAATAAGGTTAATTAGTTTAATTCCTTGAATCCAATTCCTGCTATTATATGCTCTAAAATTTGTTTCAGGATGTTCCTCAACTTTTAATAACAAATAAATACCACCTCAAGCAGCTGCTTACCATAGAGGTCTGACAAAAGCCTGTCAGTTTATATGCCATAGTAGAAGGTCTAAGAGGATGGCACACCCTGAGCAGAAAAACGACACAAAACAGCCATGCCTTACCCGGGACTCGAATCCAAGTCTCTTAGATCAGTAGCCAAGCGCGCTAAGCACTCAACTTTAAAAAAAATAAATCCTTCTTAATAAACAATAGGAATAATCTAATTCAATGCACCCAATTCAGTTTCTGATAGGTTCCCGAGAAAACCGTGTAAAAATATAAACCTTTAAAAAAAATACAGTGCATATGAAAAAATAGATATGAAAATCTTTAAGTATTCATTTGATATAAATGTTACTCATAATAGAGTGGTTACAAAGACAAATGGCCGCATGAAAATCAACTCCTAAAATTAGTGCTGCCTGTGAATACGGATTAATGATAAACTAGCAAAAACACCGAGATGACGTCAGCAGCACTGTTTCGTGGTGTTGCCAACGGATTTTGCATAATATATTACAGGCACGTTCAAGTTTTAAAAATGAAAATTAGAATTCTTTATATATTTATTTTCTTTAAAACCAAACCGGTAGGTTTCAATTTGAAAAAAAAAAAATTAGTGCTCACGCTGAAAAATTTCCTTAAGTATTTCCATAATAGTTAATATCAAAAATTATCAGCACAATTTTTTAGGTCTCCTTAAAGTTTTTACATGCACGTAGCAATAGAAACAACACTCAACCCGTTGTTCTGCGAATGAAAAAGGGAACACCAACAGGTTTGCAAAGTCGCTGTGAAGTTAACTCATGGTTGACCTATGCAGGAAATAAAAGCCCCCCCCCCCCCCAAAAAAAAAAAAGTTTATTTCTTATTCTACATGCGGCCCAGTTATGTTAAATGTTAGGAACGTGAGGCCCGAACGGAACAAGTTCCATGTCTTAAACTCGTTAGGTAGGTAATACTGCTGTCCATAAAACTAACAGCTTTCGTTTTCTTTCCCGTCAAAATAGAAGAAATTTACTAATTACTACATGTTCGGACAGCAAAGAATTAGAATTTCCTTTGAAATGGAAGCTCGTATGAGGACCCGTGTTTGGGAGACAGTGTGGAGTCTGTAAAAACCTTTTTTCTCATCCTCATCGGCATTCTCTGTGGGAGCATAACAGTAGATAAGATTGAAGTCCTTAACGCTTGTCTGTAATTTTGCTGTAAACAACCTTTCATTAATGCACTCTTATCCTAGAAGAGCATCACTAGCTTGGCTGCTGAGAAGCAGACTCGCGCCTTGGTGATGCTTATTGTCTTTCCTCCCCGAAAAGAGATATTTAAGATACTCACTGTGAATCCGAAAAACTTTTGAAAGAGGTACTAGATTAAAAGAATAATTTTTAGTAAATTTGGTATAGAAGGTATCGAAAAACCTAAATGCGGAAGAGTAAACAAACCCCTCTGTTGGGAATACGAAACAATGGAAATGTCACTTCCTTGCGATTCTGCAAACAATGAATTCTCAATCGTCATTGTCAGATGTCATTCGCCTATTATTGAAATCGTCCGACGCTTTTCTCGCTGTTCCATTTGCCGCGTTAGCTCTTAAAATATGGCGAAGAAGTCATCGTTTTTTGAGAGTTTGTAGTTATCAGAGCTTTGCCTATCGCGAACAGATTTGAGTATAATAAGCAGCCATAGGCAAGGCCCGTGCGTTTGATAAATACCGTCGGCCTGTCCTTCTGTAACCCACAACTCTGCTGCTCGAAAAGTATCAGCTAAATCAAGTTAAATAATATTCGTGAAGTGTTTTCGGTTCTTTTATATTTTCCTTCAGGTAAGAAACTTTGCAGTGAATAATTAGTTTAGAGTAGAGGTAATCTAATTCTACACTTTTTAGCCTAAGAACTATGAAATTTCGGTCGGTTTCGAACCGACAAATAGTATGCAGCACATTACTCTGATTATGGGATAAAAAATTGATAGTTAACCGCTATTTGTCGGTGTCGACCACTTTATTTTGGCTCGTAATGCGGACATTATTCATTTCCTATGCTTTTCAGGTACCCTACCGCACGGCTACAGAATTTCCTTGTTATGCCAGTGAGAAACGTTACTTGGAAGCTCTAAAATATGCATTTAATGGAAAAATGTCACTGATGATAAATTAAAGATCATAATCCAATATTTTTTAAATATCGGATTTCAAAAATATTGTTTTAGTATTTAAATGGTTACGGAAGCTGGAATGGTTAAAAATAATCTTTAGTTGTATGCCAGTGAGAAAGTGGAATTATTATTTCAGCAGGTAAATTAGAATTACAAATGATATCGCGAAAACACGGACGTGACGTCATCTCTGGTATGTCCAAGTGTTGCCACCATAATTTCTATAAGATCTTTCGAAACCAAAGTGTACATATTAAAATACTTCTAATCCTAAAATATTAACTGTAGCTATTTCTTTTTTCAACTTCGGTAAATATTTTTATAATATTCTGAAATATTTAAATAAAATCTCAATAAGTAAATTATTTTGAATGTTATTAAAATAAATTAACTTTAACTTATCTTAAACCAATGAAAGGAATTGTTTATTTAGGCATATCTTTTTTCGCTCTTTTTGTTGAAGGCTGTCCAGACAGGCGGTAACTAGGTGGCTTTCACAGAACGCGTTTCCCTGTGGTGTCCAACGAGAAATTCCTAGATCGAGGCTAGGTGTGA
Source organism: Ryuthela nishihirai (assembly GCA_038380435.1). NCBI lineage: Eukaryota > Metazoa > Arthropoda > Arachnida > Araneae > Heptathelidae > Ryuthela > Ryuthela nishihirai. The sequence continues at coordinate 13,624 of JAWZYU010000084.1, forward strand.
ATCTCTTACGTATGTCATAGGCAACTTTGTCCTTAGGGGTAAAGAACGCTTTTTCCTGTGTTCCCAAAGGACAACCCTGTGCTTAAATCTAACGCTTCTATTACACATTTCGCTGTACTGTACATTACCTTCTTCTTAGCTCTGAACAATGCATTTCCGAGTAGTGGGTAAATTATATTTTTATCGCCAAGTTGATATTTCTTGGGGTCGTTACGTCACCCTATCAGCTCGATATATCTGTTGCGAATATCAGATATTGGTTTCAAACTCCACGATAATAGGTAAATAGATCTGAAAGCCTGTACATAAAAATACTGCCGTTTGATCATTTACGATATAGAAATATTTCTACGCATACTGTAACGACGAATAGCAAAATGAAGAAATCAAAAATTAAGCAAAGAATGTTTTTTCCTCGGACAACCATTAATTTTACTGAGCGAGCTTTACAAAATCCGAGCCGAAATGAAAGGGGTCGTTTGTGGTCGACAGCGACAAATAGCGTTTAACTATAAAATTTATATCCCATAATCAGATTAATGTGCTGTATAGTAAGTTCTCGGTTGAAATTTCATAACTCTCATGCTAAAAAGTGGAAAATTAGATTACCTCTACTGTTAATTAATTATTCACTACAAAGTTACTTACCTGAAGGAATTTATAAACGAACCACAAACACTTTATGAAGATTATTAAACTTGATTCACCTGATATTTTTTCGAGCAGCAGAATGGTGGTTTAGAGAAGGACATAGGGAATACAGTCCGTGTGTATTTTTTAATCGCAGAGACCTTGCCAATGGTTGCTTATTACACTGTAATGTGTTCCCGGTACGCAAAGCACCGAAAATCTAAAAAAAAAAACAAACTGAAATTAAATCAATTCTACGCCATATCCATACGCTAACGCTATTCGCCAATCTATAATTATTCATACGGGAAACATGGCCAAACCAACGGAGTCTCTCTCTGCAAAATATGCTGCTTAAAAGAGGTTGCAAACTCATTTGCCTAACCTCATCATTAGTTACAAAGTTGAACCAACTAATGCCCAAGATACTGCGTAAGCACCTGGAATCAAAAGCATCTAGTTTCCTGTTATCTTGTTTACAAAGTGTCCAAGTTTCACTAACATAACTAACCCTAGAAAGAACCAAACTATTATACAGTCTAATTTTAGTCTTTAGGTGTATACGCCTATTTCTCCACACTCTCCAAAGATTCTTAAAAGTCCCGGCAGCAATCCCTATTCGCCTGTTAATCTCATGCCGCACATCACCATTATCTGTTACATAGCTCCCAAGATAATTAAACTGTGACACCTGCTCAAGACTGCACCCATTAAGATTAACTGAATCACAGCCTGCCTGACCAATTTTCATCACTTTAGTTTTCTCTCTGTTTATAACAAAACCTACTCTACTACCAGTCTCATCAACAGCTCGAATGAAAGAGTTCATCTCATCAACATCATTTGCAAAAAGGGCTAAATCATCAGCATAATCTAAATCAGAAATTTTCGTATCTCCAGTCCATTCAAGGCCAAAATCTTTCCCTTGTAGTGAATTTCGCATAACATAATCAATAACCAAGCTTAAGAGAAAAGGAGACAAAATGCACCCTTGTCAAACACCAAAAGTAATGCTAAACCAATTGCTACAAGCCTTACCAACTCTCACACGCGATTCACTGTTAATATAGTGAGCTTTCATTATGTTAACTAACTTGTCTGGTATACCATATGATCTCACAATCAACCACAAATTATGACAATCAACAGAGTCAAAAGCCTTTTTGAAATCAACAAAGCTAGCAACCAAAGGTTTCTGAAATTCTAAACATTTCTCAAGAATCTGCCTAAGTGAAAATATCTGATCCACACATCCCCTACCACTTCTGAATCCACATTGCTCATCACGCAATTGACTGTCAACCAGATTCTTAATTCTATTAAGCACAATCATGGAAAGAACTTTACCTGGAACAGACAGTAGGCTGATACCCCTTAAGTTATCACAAGAACTGCGATCACCTTTTTTGAAAATAGGGATAATAGCTCTGGTAAAATCCTTAGGAACCATGCCTTTATCGTAAAAGATATTCAGAATTTCAGTCATCCAAGTGGTAACCGAAACATTCCCAGCTCTAAGCATTTCCGTAGTAATTTCATCTAACCTTGGGGTTTAATGTAGTCTAAGTTTAGAAAGAGTCAAAATAACTTCAGATTCTGTTATAGGGCCAATGTTAAAGCCACCAATGCATCTATCATCATTGCAAACAATGCGAGTAGAACTAACTACATTGTTTAGAACATCACTGAAATGCTCAGCCCACCTAGCCATGTCAGAATCCTTACCTTCTATAACCTTACCTTGTTTATCCTTCAATCCATGTATACCTTCCCGTTTTCTGCCACACAAAACATTAACTACCTGGTACAGCTCTGTGCTGTGGTTCTGTCTACTGCTTCCTCGGCTTTGTCAGCCAAGCCATCAAACCAAAGATTCTGATCAGCAGCAAACTGATCCTTTACATGCTTTTTAAACTCTCTGTAATGCTCTCTATTAGGAGTAGTAGGATATTAATTAAAGGCATTTTTCTTTCTGAAATAAACTCAAGTGCCTTATCACTCAAATAATTCTGCCTCCGCAGTTCCTTTTTTCCTAAAAGAGTACTATTAGTTTCCAAAAAAATCCTGTTGAAAATGGTCCATTCTTCCTCAACTTCAGTGGTAAGCAAACTACAGCTGTCATAACGAGTAAGTAACCTATCATAGTAAGCTTTAGCTATAACTCTGGCTGGTTGTTTCAGAGCTTCGGTATTAAAGGTAAATTTTTTAACGCTAGCACAACAGATTTTAAATTTAAGTTGCAAGACGTTTTTAACAAGGTAATAATCAGATCAAATTTCAGCTCACCTAAATGACCTGGTATTCCTAACAGAACTAGCCCATTTGCTGTTAATTAATATATAATCAATCATATCTTTATGCAGCCTATCAGGTGAAACCCATTCGCGGTGTTTTTAATAAGTGTTAATTATTCTGAAACCATTGAGTTTACTTACCTGTGGAGATGTTCGTTGCCCATTGCCATTAGAGCTACCAATACCAAAAGAGCGTATCACTCCTCCCCAAAGGTCAGAGTAAGCACGAACTCGGGCATTGAAGTCACCTAGAACAAGGGTAATATCTACTTCCTCGATAGAATTCAAAATATGCTGAAGTTGTCTATAATATCTACCCTCCTCATCCTCATCCTCATCAGCATCCTCAGTGGGGGCACAGCAGCAGATAGCATTCAAGTTTTTAATACTTGTCTGAAATTTTGCTGTAAGAAACCTTTCATTAGTGAACTCGTATCCTAGAAGAGCATCACTAGCGTTTCTGCTGAGAAGTAGTCCTACGCCTTCGTTGGCACCAGGATGCACCATTTGACGAAAACAAGCAGATGGAGGTAGTGTAATGTTTTCGGCAATGATAGCTGGGAAACCCTATGTCTAGTCATTCATGTGCAGGAGACAATGATGTCGACCACCTACTTAAATTTCATTGCAGACCAGGTACATCCTTTCATAGTAACGGTATTTCCCTCTAGTAGTGCCTTATTTCATCAGGATAATGTGCCACGCCACACTGCCGGGATGTTCGAGAATGGTTTGTGGAACATGAGGAAGACTTCCAGGTATTCCCTGGCCTACAAATTCCTCAGACATTAATCCAATCTAACAACTGTGGTTTGTGTCAGAACAACATATCCGATCTGTGGTGGTCAACCACGTAACTTAGAATAGTTAAAGTATCTGCTGGTAACGTGTTCGTACCAGATACCACAAGACACCTTTACAAATCTTGTAGCGTCCACGCCTCACCAGGTAAGAACTATTTTGGCGGCACACGGAGGACCGACATCATATTAGGCAGGTCGTCATAATATTTTGAGTCTTCGGTGAATATGCTTAGGTAAGGTTTGTTTTCTGAATTTAGAATTTAGCATAGTTTCACTATTCTCATTCTTCAATAGTATTTTCTACCGACTACTCCACGTAAGTAATTACAAATGTTTTCCATGGTGGCTTTCAGTGAAGCAATTCTCGAAATTTTTTTAACTACACAAATTTAATCATTCATTAAGTGTGACAATGCGAGAAAAAACAGTTATAGTTTAGATATTTATATTAGCATTAAGGGCATCATTATTTTCATTGGCTATCTTCCTATTGCTTTTTGCTCTGACATTTGTGCCAAGATGTTTTGAATTCGAAATAACGTGAAGAGTGAGTATGTGAGTGTGTCCACATGAGGCGGACCAAAGAATGGGATTTTTGGCCTAGAAGCCTTTTATCCCTAAGTAACGATAATTTTGAAAGATGTTTAATGACGAAAAACAGAAGAAAAACGACCAGAGGCAAAAACGAAAGTTTCCAGGGCAAGAATCAGAGCCTAATTTTGAAGAGCAAGAATATCACTAAGAGACCAGGGAGCAAGAGAAAAATTGTGATTTTTTCTATAGGAAAGGTACATATTCTGTCGTTCCAGCTCATAATGCTTGCATTGAATAATGTAGTGAAATGTTGATTCAACTTCTGGGCAGAAAGGACAAAGGGGTGATTCAGAAAGTTCACACTTGAAAAGGAAAGCATTGAGAGGAGCAACTTCACCTCGAAGGCGGCAAATGAGTATTTCTGATGAACGTGAGGTATACATGAACGTCCGTTTTGGTTGAAATCTCGGAAGATATGGTAATCTTGTGCCATAATATGAAGAATTCCACTCAAAATCTAGAATTTGGCGAATATATTTGGAAGCAGTAGCTAAAGCATCTTCTAAATAGAACAGGGAGGGACTGGCTGCTTGAGGAAAAGAAGCTCCAACCTTAGCATGTCTGTCCACCTCTTCATTGATGTCGATACCATGATGTCCAGGAGCCGAGATAAATTGCATACTAGAAACAATCCTAGATGATTCCATAATTTAATTACGGAGAGCTAGGATTGCAGAATGAGATTGAGAGGAGATGTTGAGTAGACCGGAGAGAACCGTTTTGCTCTCAGTTAAAATGATGTAGTCTTTAGCCTCGGTAGTGTATTGTTGTAAAGCAATCCTAATAGCTCCAGCTTCCGCGCTGAAAGTGGAAAAAATATGATGGCGACTGATAGCCACATTCACTTGTAATTGTGGACATATGATGCCCAATCCAACGCCATTGCGGGATTTTGATGCGTCTGTTCCAATAACTATTTTTTTATTCCATTGATTATGTCGGATCAGGTTGAAATCATGCAGAATATCATAATGAAGATTATCAAAGGAATGTTGAAACGAGAACTTATTTGTTGTGATCTGTATCTGAGGAGTAGACAAGGGAGAGTGATTTAACTTTCTGGAAGAGGGCTTGTCGTCAGGAATCTGTCAGGAATCTTGCTTATAGCTAATGACCTAATAATGCATCATTAGCTATAAGCAAGAATGATCTTTGTGAGGTTTTCCATTTATAATGTTTGAGATAATGCGGCGCTTGACATGCATTGCGAAACGATGAGGCATACGGAGAGCAACGTTCTTTCAAATATATTTTGGTTGCCATCACACGAGCAGCTGTGTTCAAAGGTATAGTTGATGTCAGTGCATAGAGAATTGGGAGAGGCATAGAGAATTGGCATAGAGAATTGGGAGAATTGAGAATCATGGAAGTCCAGTGGCTGCTCGTAAGACAGCGTGATAAATTGGATTAATGATGTTCCAATTTGATTGTGGAGCAGAAGATAGAAAACGACCACAGTATAAAATCTTTGCACGTAAAGTGGCGTTTGCAATTGTAAGGAGCGTGGCACTAGGTATGTTATGTTTCTTCGCAGCAATACCTCGTATGACATTGAGAATTTTTTGGCCAGATTCACGGATATGTAAAAAATAATTCTTCAAAGAGCCTGTTTTCTGAAGATGAATTCCTAGGATTTTTATTGTATTCACCCATGGGATGGGTAAATTATGCAGGTACAGAGGAGGTTTTATTGTCTTCTTTCTCCGGGTTACAAGCATGGCCGAACTCTTTAGAGCTGAAAAGGACAAAATCCAAGATTTAGACCACTCATCAATAAGTAAAAGATTTTCCTGACATTTTTTGAAAAGATAATGAAAATTGGCACCCGAGCCAAAGAGGATGATGTCATCAGCATATATGGATATGGTGAAATTATTGTATATTCGGCTCGGTATATCAGATAAAAAAACATTAAACAAGAAAGGTGAGAGCACGCTACCTTGAGGAATGGCAATAGTTGGATACTGTATGTCCGAAAAGTGTCCACGCCAACGCGTCCGAAAAGTGTCCACGCCAAAGCGTCCGAAAAGTGTCCACGCCAACGCGTCCGAAATCTGCGATTCATGAGGTAATTCGTAAACCATTTGTGACAATTGCCTTTATTTCCAATTTGAAGAAGTTTATGAAGAAGAACAGGAATGAACACAGAATCATATGCTCGTTGGATATCTAAATGCAAAATAATTGCAACATGCTTACGTTGGAGAGTTCCATTAATATTGAGTATTAAAGGAGATAATGCATGCCCTGTACCTTTAAAAGGAACTGAGCCATGAATCTCAGGTGGAAGAAATGCTGTGTTAATTAGAATCCATGATAGGCGTGACCAAATTATGCGTTCAAAAATTTTGACCATGATTGACGTTAGTTCGATAGGTCTGTATGATTTAATGTCAGTTCCATCTTTACCTGGTTTTTTGATGGGAATAAGAGTGGACATCGTCCAGGATTGGGGAATAATGCCAATTGACCATATTTGATTAAAGGTGATCACTAATTGTCCCAAATGGTTATCAGGAATTTTCTTAATCATGGTTGCCGAGATGTTGTCTGGACCCGGGAGATGTTTTCCGTTGTCTTTGTATAGCCCGTTTTAATTCTGCTATATTAAAAGGCAAATCCAGGATTGAGGAGAAATCAAATCCAGAAGGAGAGATTTTTGGATGCTGTAATACAGAATCAGTAGTCGCCCATTGAGTGGCAAACAAATTGGCTTGTTCCTGAGCATGGACAGAAATGGTGGAATTATGAATGAGGAGATTCGTGGATGTGGAAGATGGAGATCCTAAAAAATGTTGAAGTCGGCTATAGTGTGAGAAGATGTTGGTAGATGAACGAATAATGTTGGATATACGATTCCAATATCTCTGTTTTTCACGTGAAATGGTAACTTTAAGTTTAGCTACACTGTGTTTATAATTCATCCAATCAGACTTGAGCAAAGATGATCGTGCGATGAAAAATTTACGATGTTTTTTTGCCACTGCTTTTTGGCATTTTGTATTCCACCATGGAGTCAAAGATATAATGTCTGCGAATGATAATAGCATTTTCCGCAGCTAAAAGAATATGCTTTTCAAAATCGTCATAACAAGTAATTTCAGATGGGTCGGTGTTCTCTAAGAATCGTTGAAAGGAACTATAATCAATTTGTTTCTTTAAAAGGAAGGAATCTACATGCTGTAACGAAGAAGTATTATGATGAAAAATCTGTATTATAATGGGATGGTGATCACTACACCAAGTTGATGGGATGACGCGCCAGGAACTATCTAAAAAGATATTTTCGGAACAGAATGTTAAGTCGATACATGACGAGGTTAAGAAGCTTCGTCTGGTGGTTGTACCAGAATTCATTAAACAGATAGAAGAATTTTGAAGCCAAGAGGCAATTTGGAGTCCGGGGGTGGAGGAAAAAGAAGAACCCCATAGTGGATGATGAGCATTGAAATCTCCGCCAATCAGTGAAATCGGAGGTAGTGTAGTTTCCAGATAATTAAGGGTATTACGACCATAAATGGCATCCGGGATATATACATTAACAATTATGAACGATTTGTGTTGGAAAAATACTTCAATCGCCATGAATTCTCCGGTGCAACAAGATGGATTATCTGGAATGTTGAGGATACGACTGGAAAGAGAAGCTTTGACAGCAATCATAAGGCCACCACCACATCCAGTAACACGATCTTTCCGATAAATAATATAATTAGGGATAATAAAATGAGAATTAGAATCAAGCCAAGTTTCCTGTAACAAAATGATATCCGGGGAAAAGGAAGAAATTCCAAGCAACAGGAGAGAGGAGTTAGCACGAAGGCTTCTGGCATTCCATTGACGTATTTTGCATATACGTATTTTGCACGTATTTTGCATATACGCTGCGCAAGTGACGTTACGTACATCTGCATAAAGGTTTCCAATTCAGTGGAAGGTGTGCATATATTGGTTGTTTCAATTTCCTGCGTGACATCCGTTGATTTCCGTTTCTTTTTTGTTAAAAGAGAGAATGTTTAGGAAGGTTTCAATGAAATATTCAATGAAGAAAAAGTTTCATTTTAAGTAACAATCGTTCCAGTGGATGTCGGGTTTAGTGAACATGCTGATTTATATTTTCTGTTTGGTCTTTCGGTACTGCGTTATTTGGATTCACTTTTCTTCGTTTAGTTGATGCAGGAAAGAATATAAAAATACGTTATAACTGAGGTTGGATAAGCGAGAATAATTCTCAATATCGCCTGTTTCGATTTTCTCTAATACATTTGGTAAATTTCCAGTTATTTCTATTAGAAGTGAAAGATCTTTCAAATATTTATTTTAAAAGGGAATACTGGTAGTCTTATGCATCGTCGTGTCCGTTAGTCGATCCTTTTATTGCAGTTTGTTTGACTTGAAACCGAGAGAATCGAACAAAAAATTAAAACTCCATTTTAATGAAAATCGTATTAGCCAGAGAAATTCTCGATATTGGCTGTTTGGATATCCTATGATACATTCAATTGTTTCAAATTGTTTCTTTTATAAAAATTTTTGAAAATTTCGTTTTAATTAGGGTCGTATTAGTTAGAAAAACAGATTATCCTATGAAGCTTTGTTTTGCAGTAGGGCATTTCTTTGATTTTCCGTTTATTACGTTTAGAAAGAAAAGACTTCGTAAAACTTCTGCCATAGTGTGTGTCGGATTAAAGAGGGTACATACAAATTCTATAAAGAAATAAGGATTAAAGAGAGTAGATAGAAATACTGCAATGGGTTCATGTAATTTAGAATTTTTTCGGTCAGAACACTTAAGTGTAAGTGATCTCCTCATTTATAAACTAAATCATTGGCAACAATTGGAAAATAAGTTGCTTCTCGAGAAATAAAGATGGCGCAAGGTCCGCCACATTTCAGTGAAAGATTTATAAGTCTTATCCTGGAAGCGTAGTTTCGTCTGATGCATGGCTTTAATGGTAGAGTGTTCTGGCATGTATCTAGTTAGTTGCGGGTTTGATTCCCGCCATGTTAGTAATAATTTTTCAGATGGATAATTGCTATTTCTCATAATTTCCTTATTTCAACCCAACTGTCATATCCTCCCAATTGTGTTCCATCCAATTGTCCACACAATTGTCTTATACTCCCAATTGTCGTATCCTTCCGTGTCATCTCCATCCAATTGTGGCACTTCAAGTTGTTATCCACACAATTGACCCAATTGTCCACTCAATTGTTGCGCTGCCATGTAAAATTCATAGAAGAGAATATATTTTAAAGGATTTAAATGCAAAACGTTTATCTTAAGAAGGAAATGAGATGTTTTGATTGAAGAGGGAGTTGGATGATAATTATGTGATGAATATGTAGCTTGAGAGTCCTTAATTGTTCTCTGATCATCGCTATCATCGTCCGCTTATCCAGGGCTAAAGGCGAAATTTCCACTCCAGGTTACGTTTGAGAACAGTTGTGATTACGTCGTTTTTAAGGAAAAACATCAATCTTGCTGCTTTCCTGCTTGTATCTCCCTCTTGCTGGTATTCATATTTTCTGTACGGCCATTCGTTCTGTTTAGACTCTGCACTGTGACTATACCAATCGACCCAAAGGTTTTTATTGTAAGACATCACAATAACACATCCTCCTCCGTTTTACAAGTCTTTAAAATTTGCTCAATATGTTAAATATTTTTAGACACTCTCTATTACTTTACTAGTATTAGGAAAGGGTTGGCGTGTCGGACCCGTAAGCCTCGGATAAAATATTTATATTAGCACGGATAGTAGATAAAATCTGCAGAAACGTGTGCAAACATTACTGCATTATTGACAGATCACCTAATGGCAAAATGACTTTCGATAATGAGAAAAAGCTAATTTGAAAATTCAATGATGACATTTTAAAGAGAAAAATATGAGAGCTCCTTCCCCTCAGTTCGTCGAATGCCTTATCCCCTTGTACGCACCATTCCAGCCTTGCAGATGCCTGCTCAGAGTCATGTCTGTGAGTGTCTTTGCAATCGCTGCATACTGATCTAGGTAGTGTCGGTAATATCCGAAGAGTCCAAATATGCTCTCCAGTTCCTTCTCATTCAAGGAGTTTCATCTTTCTGATGACCTATAGTTTTGCATGGTGGGGACAGTGCCTGTCCGAACCAACAATGTGACCAAAACATTTGGTCTCGCTCCTCCCCCAAGTACACTTTACTGGATTGATTGTGAAATACTTGACATTGATATCCCTAAGATCCTCTCCAAGATGTTGAGATAATACTCTCAACTGTTCGAAAAAGAAAGATATATCATCTAGATATGCATGCACATCAATAATCAACATGGGGAGTAATTATGGTATTCACAATTTTCAGGAAAAATGCCCCGAGTTCTTGAGTCCGAAGCGAAGCACTTACCACTGGTACAGCCCTCGGTGGGCACGAATGATGTGTAACCTTTACTACACGGGCTCTCGTTAAGCCAACACCCGTCTCTCATTCAAATGAATTACATATTCATTCAATATTCTTTTTTAAAACGCAAAGGATGGAGATAACTGAGAAGTTCTGTTAAGCCATACCAGGCTTCACATACAACATCAAACACCGCCTTCTCTATAACACTGCCTGTCCATTCGCCCTCAAAATAGGTAAAAGAAAATCAACTGTCTAGTTTAAGCATTGGGCACTAGATGGCAATATCTGCCTGGAAATCATTTCAATATGGGAAATACTGACACTGGATAATTTCTTCATATTCAGCTAATAAGATAAAGTTATTCAACCAGTATCGAAATAAATGTGTGTGACATTGCTTCTGTTACAGCACAAACATAGGGAAAAAATATATATATATCCCATCCATTAGCCTAATTGCTCTTGGATAGTTTCAGATGCTTGAATCCTACTTTTCTTGACTTTATATATTGAACGAATAGTTTCAACCCTAACTAAACTGCTTTATCAAAATATTACAGAATTTCCATGTTATATCAATGGGAATCTAACTTCGAGGCTCTATAATTTCTATAACACGCATTCAACGGAAAAATACCACTAAAGATAAAATTCATTCATACCTGTGAATGTAACAACCGGCAGATCTGTGGCTTCATTTATAACTCCAAATGAAGAGAAATTGTTCGATAATTACCACACCGTCCACACCACCAGTCTACGACAACATTGTTGAGATTTGTAGGTGCAATATAATTTTAAAAATTTTTCCGAAAATTTAGGAAACTGGCAAAATTTTGCGATGCAAAGAAACAGAGTAGTGAAATGAAATTTCCGCAAGTGAGAAATTCTGTACGAAATTTGGGTAAATCGGGGACTACTGTATTAAAAATATCAATAGGAGATTGTTAATTATTTTTCACTGCATCATAATTACAAATAGAATTAAGAAAGCAATCTGAAAGCTTGTAGCGAACCACATGATTATTTGCTATTAAAATATCTGTGAGTTCCTCATTGGAAACTGTTTATTAGAAGTATCACTTTGAAAGAGTTTCATGGTTCGTCAACTGAAAGATAAATTGAGCTGGGAAGGATGTAGGATACCTTTTGTTGATCTTCTGTGATGCATTGTACATGACATTATAAGACACAGATGTGTTGCATTCCAAAACTCGGTTTAAGTCCTTCCATTCTTCCTTATGAATCACTTCCTTGTATACAGAAAAATAGGAGACTTCGGAATTTTAATCGTAATTTCGATAATGAAAATCTCTCCAATTGGTCGTTAAAAGCGTGGTGCTTCATGGCACATGACGATTATTTAAACGACTCCTTTTGTTCTAGTGATGCAAAGAACCTTGCTTGTCATTTGAAAAAAACCTGTTGTAATCACTATGCACTGTTTCTGTCCACAGTTTATATATAATCAATTGAAAGTAACGTAAACATGTTATTATAATCATCTGATAAGCTTGCTACGTGGCAGGATTTAGATGAAAATGATTGTGTTTCAAAATTATAGCCAACTAATTTTTATTTAGATTTTCTCTTCGTAATCCTCCTTCGGTATAAAAATGAACACTCATGATCTTGAAAAACCCAATGCCCATTTAATGGGTTCTTTAGGAAAATGCATTCGATTTTATTTACTTCTCAAATACTTGTAAGAAGATGCAGGAATATTTTCTGACAAAGACTGAGAGCAGAAATCATATCACTAGAAATCTATTAGTTTTCATACTGAGGGACGACTAAGGTGAGAAAATTTTGAAACACGATTATTTGCATCAAAATCCTGCCACGTAGCAGACTATCAGACGGTTAAGGTTTCTTTGCATCACTAGAACAAAAGGAGACGTTTAAACAATCGCAACGTGCCATGAAGCACCACGCTTATGCCGATCAGTAGGAAATCTGATCCAAAAATTGATCCATCCTCACAGACTTACTACTATGGCATATAAACTGACAGGCTCTTGTCAGACCTCTGTGGCAAGCAGCTGCTTGAGGGGGTATTTAATTTAATTTTTAATTAACGTGGGGTAAGAGGAAAATTTTTTGGGGTACGCCGAGAGAGCTAAAATGTCTCTAGATCTAGTAACAAAGAATAAATAACCACTGTTATACTATAAGTATATTTATATTTATCTATATAAGGGGTACGCCAGTTACATAAACATTTCCAAGGGGTACGTGAAGTATAAAAGTTTGAGAACCACTGATCTAAGTCATAAGCAACAATTGGATAATAAGTTGCCTCTCATGAAGTATAGATGGCGCAATGTCCGCCACATTTCAGTGAAAGAATTATAAGTTTTATTCTTGAAGCCTATTTTTTTCTGATGCATGGATTTTATGGTAGAGCACTCTAGCATATCTAGAGAGTTGCGGGTTCAATTCCCGCATGTCTGTAATAATTTTTCAGATGGATAATTGTTACTTCTCATACCGAATTTTCATATCCTCCCAATTGTGATCCATCGAATTGTCCACCCAATTGCCTTATCCTAGCAATTGTCGTATCCTCCCGGTTGTCGTATCCAATATTGTAGCAATTCCAATTGTTATCCACCCAGATTACTTCCACCCAATTGTCGCGCTACAGTGTAAGATTCATAGAATACGATATATTTTAATGGATTCAAATGCAAAACCGTTATCTTAAGAAGGAAATGAAGAGTTGTTTTGATTGAAATGGAGTTGGGAGATAATTATGTGATGGATGATGCTGGATATGTAGCTTGAGAGTCCTTAGTTGTTCTCTAATCATCGCTATCATCCTCCACTTATACAGGGCTAAAGGCGAAAGTTCAACTCCAGAGGTTACGTTTGAGGCTCTTTCGTGAACAATTCTTTTCTACTCTTATAACCACCACTATTCTTTCAAACTAGTTAATTACAAGTTATAAGTGCTTCGTTTAACATTAAATCAATTATATAGCAATTATTGGTGTCCGGAACGCATCCCTAGGCAATATAAGAAGACAAAAATAAAAATAATCACTTGAAAAAGGTGTTTATTACCGGTGGATAATGGATTGAATCGAACATATCCTATCGTGTTACACATTGAATAACACCGGATGCATCGTAAGACGTCAAAATAATAGTGACCGAGACCGGATCTACAAAACATCGAAGGAGAGGGAGTGGAGACAAGAAAGCCATTGAGCCGGAAAAATGCAAGGGGAAGGGGGAATGTAGAAGATTGGATTAATGTAGTCTAACATATCCCCCTCAGTTTTACAGTTCTTTAAAAAATGCTAAATAAATTAAATATTTTTAGACACTCTGTTACCCTTACTATTATTCTGAAAGGGTGTGCGTGCTGGACTCTTAAGCCTCGGATAAAATATTTATATTACCACGGATAGTAGATAAAATCTGTAGAAACTTGTGCAAACATTACTGCATTATTGATAGATTACCAAAGGAAAAAATGACTTTCAATAATGAGAAAATGCTAATTTGAAAATTCAATGATGATATTTTAAAGAGAAAAGAAATGAGAGCCCCCCCCCCTCCTCCTCAGTGCCTCGAAAGACTTATCTGCTTATACGCGCACTATTGCAACTGTGCAGGTGCCTGCTTCAGCGTGATGTCTGTGGCTGGCTTTGCAATAGCTGCATACTGTTCGTGGCAATGTCTGTAATATCCGAAGAGTCCTAATAAGCTCCCAGTTCCTTCTTCATTCGAGGAGGTTTCATCTTACTGATGACCTCTAGTTTTGTATGTTGGTGAGGTGCCTGCCCGAACCAATAATGTGTCCAAAATATTTGTTCTCGCTCCTCCCCAAGTACACCTTGCTAGGTAGATTGTAAAATACTTGACATTGTTACCCTAAGATCCGCTGCAAGATGTTAAGATGATCCTCCTAGCTGTTCGAAAAAGAAAGTTATATCATATAAATATGCCCAGAAATAATCAACATGGGACGTAATTATGATATTCACAATTTTCTAGAAAAATGCCCCAGAGTTCTTCAGCCCGAAATCATTTCCCACTAGTACAGCCCTCGGTGGGTCACGAATAATGTGTAACCTTTACTACAGGGGCTCTCGGTAAGCCAACTCTCATCTTTTATTCAAATGAGTTATATATTTCATTCAAAATTATTTTACAAAACACAAAGGATGGACATAACTGAGAAGCTCTATTGAGCCATTCGAGGCTAATCATACAACATCAAACACCGCCTTTTCTATAATACTGCCTGTCTAGTCGCCCTCAAAATAGGTAAAAAAAATCATATTTAGTCTAGTTTAAGCATTGGACACTAGATGGCAGCATCTGCCTGAAAAACATTTCAATATGGGAAACTGATAACTGGATAATTTTCTAGATATTCAGCTAATAATATTGAAGTTTTTGAACCAGTGTAGAAATAAATGTGCGTGGCAATGCTTCTGTTACCCTGAAACATAAGAAAAACATATATATTCTATCCATTACTTTAATTGCTAATGGATTTCCATGAGCTGTAAATAATGGATTTCTATTATTTCCACCACAATTTATCATTCAGTGCTTGACGAATCACGAAATACTTCCAATGTGACAATTCCAATAAACATTTCCGATGAAGAATTCACAAATATTTTCATAAATATCATCACGGGCTGCGCTACAAGCTTCCCCGATTACTTTCTTACTACAATTCATAATAAAGGTGCACTGAAAAAATTCAATAATCTCCTATTGGCATTTTTAATATAGTAGACCCGATTTACGGAACTTTGTTTAGAATTTCGCACTTACGGATATTATATTCCAGTATTATTATTTTATACTCTGGATATTACATTCAAACTTTTGAAATTGACTTACTGCTACATTTTCAACAATTAAACGCCAACGATGTTGTCATAGACCGGTGTGATAACTCCCGAACGATTTCTCTTCACCTGAGTTATAAGTGAAAGAAGAGATCTGCTGGTTGTTACATTCTTTCTGGTGCATTAGAGATCATGTGCTTCCTTTGTAATTAAGGAACTGTTCCCTGCACTATGGAGAGGATGGGAGCGCGATTATTGGGTGGAAGTCAACAGGGTGGACAACAACTGGGAGGGCGACAATTGGGTGGATACTATAACTGTGACGATACGACAAATGGGTGGACGACAGTTGGATGAACGAGATATTTGGTTATGATATGACAATTGGGTGAACGAGATATTTGGAATGATGGAGCAATTGGATGGACGACAATTGGGAGACAGACAATTGGAACAGTACGAGAATTGGAAGAAGCAGAGAAATAATGAGGTGTAATTTGGATTACTGCCGCTTCTCCTAAAATTTCTGCTGATAGAAACAAATTCAACAATCTCGGAAGTCTCTTGAACCACGCGCTTAGTAAAATGATTTTGCTTAGATGTCTACTACATTGTAGAAAACTTCTATTCTCTTTAATCCGACTTTGAATAGAGCGATTTTTTTATCAATGTATAATTCTAAATTACACGAACGCAATGCAGTATTTGTATCTATTCTCTGTAATCCATTTTTCAATAAATGATTTGCATTTATCCCCTCTAATCCGACAGCCCACTAAGGCGGATATTTTATGAAGTCTGTTCTTTCTAAACGTAGTAAAAGGAAAATGAAAGAAACGCACTATTGCAAAACAGAGCTTCATAGGCTAATCTGCTTTCCCACAATATGACCCTCAATAAACCGAAATTCTCTGAAAGAAACAATTACAAAACAATCAAATGCATTAGAAAAAATCAAAACAACCGATATTGAGAATATTTGTCGTTAATCCGACTTTCGATACAACGGATCTTAAATTTCTATTTTATTCTGTCCCTTCTAAGGCAAGCAATCCTAAATAAAAGGAACGACTACAGGAAACGAAAATACATGACTACCAATATATTCTCACTAATCCGACACTCAATCAAACGGATATTTTAAAGAACCTTTGCTTCTACTAGAAACAATCGAGAATTAATCAAAAGTATTACAGGAAATCAAAACAACTCATATTGAGAATTATTCTCGCTAACCCGACTTTCGATAAAACGGATTCCTATATATCTATTTTATTTTGTCCATTATAAGTCAAACAATCTCAAATAAAGCGAACGACTACAGGAAACGAAAATGCGTAAGACTAGCAATATTCTCAATAATCTGACACTCAATAGAATGAATGTTTAAAATTTAATTTTCTTGTAAAGGAAACAATCGGAAATCAAACGAATGCATTACAGGAAATCAAGACAACCGATATTAAGAGATTATTCTGACTAATCCGACTTTCGATACAACGAATTTTACTTTTCTGTTCAATTCTTTTTTACATTTCTGTTCGTTCCAAGTAAAACGATCTGAAATACAAATAACATACCCTAGAAAACCAAACTCTGTAAGACGATTAATATTCTAATTAAGGCAGCATTAAATAAAAGTATATTTTGAAGGTTCTTTTCTTCTTATAGATACAGGCGGAAATCGAAGATATATATCTTCAAATTATAATTATATCTTTGGTCAAAATGAAGGAGCTGAAGAAAAGTAATCAGAGTAAGAATTTTGTATTCTCACTAATCCTACATTTAATTAAACAAAATATCATTCCCAAACTAACCAATCGAATATCAAAGGAATGTCTTTGGGAAACTAAACCGACCGGCATTTACAAGTATTTTATCTAATCTATGATTAATCACGCATTTGTCTCTATTCTCTGTAATACGACATTGATTAAAATATGTTAATTGATTATTTGTAATCGAAGGAACCCAGGAAAGAAACTGCAAAGAACAGCATTTATTCCATCTGGTCTTTTACTCATTAATGCATTTACATCTACTTTCTCTAGTCTGATATTCCAATATATCGAATTTTTAGTAAATTATCTGAAATGAAATTTTAGGCACTGCACGACATGAACGATAATTTTTATTTTCTTTCAACTGAATTTCATTGAAACGAATTGTTCTAAAATGTTCCAATGTCTAAAATGTTCCAATGTTCTAAAAATATGAATAGGGATATCACCAGAGGAAATCAAACAGACTAGAACTGTAAATACTGTCACTACTGATTAGTAGTGACAGTATTTACAGTTCTAGTAATTACAGTACAGTTCTAGTAATACAGTCTCCCAATTGGGAGAAAAAAAAATCAGTAAAATTTTTTTTTACCTTTGTAACGAAACAATGCCCAGGGAATTTTGAACATCCGATATAACACAAATTTTTTCTTACGAGACTTTTAATAAAGTTTTCAATGTATTCATTGTAATCCGATGTATCAAAGCAATCGATAATTTTAAAGCGTATTTTCTGAATCGAACACTCAGAAATCGAACGAAAACATTACAAGATGCGGAACAGCTGATGCTTAAAATTGTTAACTGTGATAAAACTGGGGTGACCGACATTTTACAATTTCTGCTCCTTTTAAACGAAACATCAAACTACTCACGAGCAGCATTCTTAAATAGCTGCCTAGATCACGTGGTGATGCACGTGATCACATATTTTGCATATACGCTGCGCAAGTGACGTTTACGTACATCTGCAGAAAGTTTTCTAATTCAGTGGACGGTGCGTATATATTGGTTGTTTTAATTTCCCGCGTGACATCCCCTTACGTCCGTGCTTGAACAAAGAAATATTTAAAGGAACTTTAACTGGAGAATTTATTGTCTTCTTCATAAATCCATGAAATTTTCTTTTTTTTTTTGGAAAAAAAAAAGAATGTTTAAGAAGGTTTCAATGAAAGATTCAGTGAAGGAAAAAGATTCATTGGAAGTAAAAATCGTTCCACTGAACGTCGGGTTTAGTGACCATGCTGAATTTTTTTTTCTGTTTGATTTTCATGTACTGCGTTATTTGGTTTCACTTTGCTTCATTTCGTTGGTGCAACAAAGACTGAGGTTGGATAAGCGTGAATAATTCTCAATATCACCTATTTCGAATTTCGGTAATACATTTGATATATTTCCAATTGTTTCTATTAGAAGTAAAGGATCTTTAAAATATTTATTTTATTGACTAAAGGGAATACTGGTAGTCTATCCTTTTATTTAAGATTCTTTGATTTAAAAACAAGAGAATCGAAAAAAAAATTAAAAATCCATTTTAATGAAAATCGCATTAGCCAGAAAAATTCTAGATATCGGCTGTTTGGATTGCCTATGGTACATTCAATTGTTTCCAATTGTTTCTTTTATAAATTTGTTTTTGAAAGTTTCGTTTTAATTAGGGTTGTATTTGTGAGAAAAGCAGATTATCCTGTGAAGCTTTGTTTTGAAAATTCTGCCATAGTGTGCTGTCGGATTTAAAAATTATTGTTTTTATAAGTCCTATATGGGAAAACGGATTAAGGTGAATAGATACAAATTACTGCAGTTCGTCATGTAATTTAGAATTATTTCGGTTGGGTTGTTTTACCTCTGAGTGGCACTTTTTTGCACACCATGGGCTAAATGGCCAGTTCATATGGACCCCGAAGGCTCAGAGAAGGTTGGGGGAGGGGACCCACTGGAACAGCTGTTGGGAGACAGATGGTAGCCTCCCGTCAAGGCCATCCAGCGTGTTCTTTAACGTGCACAGGGTATGGCTCTCCCGCACACGGGGCCACGGCTTAATGTTCCATCCGACGGACGGCGGCCTTTCCAAGCCCATCGGTGTCCCCTACTGACCGTGGGCAGGGCGGAGAATTTTGCGGAGATCTCAACGCTAACCCAGCTGGGACTCGAACCTGGGAACTACAGATTACGAGCCTGGCGCGCTACCGACTGAGCCACCCCCGCCCCAGAATTATTTCGGTCAGAACGCTTAAGAGCGAGTGACCTCTTCATTATAATGTAAATCACTGGCAAAAAAGTTGTTCTCATGAAGTACTCTCATAGTGAAGTTGTTCTCATACGATTGCATTTCTAGCTGTAACATAATTTTAAAAAAATTCCGAAAAAATTACGTTACTGGAGAAATTTTACCGTGTAACGAAGTTGAGAACTGAAATAATTTTCCATAAGTGAGAAATTATGTACATAATTTTTGTAAATCGGGACTACTGTAATAAAGAACGTTAAAAGATATTATTGATAATTTTGCTGTACCGTAATTATAAATTATAGTAAGAAGCTTGTAGCGAAACACACGAGTATTTGCTGTAAAAATGTCTGTGAGTTCCTCAATGGAAATTATTTGTTGGAAAGGTCACATTGGAAGTGTTTCATGATTCGTCAAGCACTGGAGGATAAATTGAGCTGGGAAGGATGTACGTTATCTTTGGTTGATCTTCTATCATGTTTTGTAGATGGCATCATATGACACGCATGTGTTGTTTTCATAAACTCCGTTTAAGTCCTTCGATTGTTCCTTGGGAATCCCTTCCTTGTATATAGAAAAGAAGGAGACTTCGAAATTCGAACATTCTTTTCGAAAACGAAAATATGTCCAATTTATCGTCATAAGCGAGGTGCTTCACGGCACTTGACGATTATTTAAACGATTCCTTTTGTTCTAGTGATGTAAAGAATCTTATTTGTCATTTGAGAGAAATTTTCTCTAATAATTATGCACTATTACTTTGCAGTGTTGACATAAATTCAATTCAAAGTAATGTAAATATATTATTTTAACCGTCCGATAAGCTTGCTACGTGGCATGATTTAGATGTAAATGATTGTGTTTCAAAATTATAGCCAACTAAATTTTCTTTCCATTTTATCTTCGTGATCCTCCCTCAGTATGAAAACGAATACTGATGACCCTGAAAAAACCAATGCCTATTTAATGGGATCTTTAGGAATGACTCTATGTGAGAAGAGACAAAATACATTCGATTTTATTTACTTCTCAAATACAGGAATATTTTCTGATAAAGGACTGAACGCAGAAATCATCTCACTCGAAATCTATTAAGTTTCATACTGAGGAACGACCAAGGAGAGAAAATCGAAAGAAAAATTTGTTGGTTATAATTTTGAAACACAATCATTTACATCTAACCTGCCACGTAGTAGGCTTATCAGACAATTACAAAAACATGTATACGATACTCTGAATTGGTTGTATGAAAACACTGCAAAGAAACAGTGCATAATGATTAGAGCAGGTTTTTCCCAAATGGCAAGCAGGGTTCTTTACATCATTAGAAAAAAGAGGTCGTTTAAATAATCATCACGTGTCATGAATCACCACGCTTATGATGATCAATTGGACAGATTTTCGTGTTCGAAATGAATATCCGAATTTTGGCGTCTCGTACCATTCTGTATACAAGGAAGGGATTCCCAAGGAACAATCGAAGGACTTAAACGGAGTTTCTGAACGCAACACATCTGGGTCTTATGATCTCATCTACAAAGCATCACAGAAGATGAACCGAAGATTTCCAACATTATTTCCAGCTCAATTTATCCTTCAGTGCTTGACGAATCATGAAATACTTCCAATGTGACACTTCAAATAAACAAATTCCGTAGAGGAATTCGCAGATATATTTATAGCAAACAACCATTTGTTTCGCTACAAACCTTTCCGATTGCTTTCTTACTATTACTTATGTTTAGAGTAGCGAAACTATCAATAATCTGCTATTAAATTTTTTTAATACAGTAGTCCCCGATTTACGGAATTATGTTCATAATTTCTCACTTATGGAATATTATTTCAGTTATCAGCTTCGTTGCTCGGCAAACTTTTTCCTTTATCGAATTTTTTTCGGAAAAGTTTTTTAAAATTGATTTACAGCTACATGTGCAGCAATTAAAGGACAATGATGCTGTCATAAACCGGTGGGATATCTCCCGAACGATTTCTCTTCATCTGAGTTACAAGTGAAACAGCAGATCAACTGGATGTTATATTCTTTTTTCTGTGTGCATTAGAGATCATGTGCTTTCTTTGTAATTAAGGAAATGTCCAGTGCATTTTGGAGAGGAGGGGAGCGCGCTTATTGGGTGGAAGTCAACTGAGTCGATGGCAACTGGGATGACGACAATTGGGTAGACGGCAATTGGGTTCATACAATAACTGGGAGGATACGAAAATTGTGTAAACGATAGTGGGATGAACGAGAGATTTGGGATGATATGACAATTGGATGAACGAGACATTTGGATGATACGACAATTGGATGGACGAGACATTTGGATGATACGACAATTGGATGGACGACAACTGAGAGACAGACAATTGGGACAGTGCGACAATTGGGAGAAAGTAAGAAAATGATGAGGTGTAATTTTTCCTATAATTTCTCACGAGAGAAAGCAAATTCAACAATCTCGGAAGTCTCTTGAACCACGCGCTTAGTAAAATGATTTTGCTTAGATTTCTACTCCATTGTAGACAACTACTTGTATTCTCTTTAATCCGACTTTGAATAGAGCGAATTTTTTTACAAAAGTAAAATTCTATATTACACGTACGCAATGCAGTACTTGTATCTATTCTCTGTAATCCATTTTTAAATAAATGAATTGCATCTATACCCTTTAACCCGACAACGCACTACGGCGGATATTTTATGAAGTCTGTTCTTTCTAAACGTAGTAAAAGGAAAATTTAAGAAATGCACTATTGCAAAACACAGTTTTGTAGGCTAATCTGTTTTCCCACAATACGACCCTCAATAAAACGAAATTTTCTGAAAGAAACAATTGGAAAATAATCAAATGCGTAGAGAAAATCAAGCCAACCGATATTGAGAATTATTGTCCCTAATCAGACTTTCGATACAGCGTATTCTTTAATTTCTATTTTATTCTGTCACTTCTAAGGCAAACAATCTTAAACAAAAGGAATGACTACAGGAAACGAAAATACGTGACCCAATATATTCTCATTAATCCGACACTCAATGAAACTGATATTTTAAAGATCCTTTACTTCTAATAGAAACAATCGGCAATTAATAAAATGTATTACACGAAATCAAACCAACTCATATTGAGAATTATTTCCGCTAACCCGACTTTCGATAAAACGGATTCTTATATTTCTATTTTATTTTGTCCATTCTAAGTCAAACAATCTCAAATAAAATGAAAGACTACAGGAAACGAAAATGCGTAAGACTACCAATATTCTCAATAATCTGAAACTTAACAGAATGAATTTTTAAAAGATAGTTTTCTTACAAAAGAAACAATCGGAAATCAATCGAATGAATTACAGGAAGTCAAGACAACCGATATTAAGAGATTATTCTGGCTAATCCGACTTTCGATACAACGGATTTTTACATTTCTGTTCCATTCTTTTTTACATTTCTGTTCCATTACTGTTCGTTCCAAGTAAAACGATCTACAATAAATATAACGTATCCTAGAAAACCAAACTCTGTAAGAAAATTAATATTCTCATTAAGCCAGCGTTAAATAAAAGAATATTTTGAAGGTTCATTTTTTCTTATAGATAGAGTCGGAAATCAAAAAACATATAAAAGCAAACGATAACACCCACCAATATTTCCATTTATTCTCGCTAATCAAGCTTTCCTCGAAACGCTTTTTCACGCATGAATTTCGTTATGTTTCTTCTAAATGGAATAATCTTGAGTCAAAGGAAAGGAGATGCATGATCGTAATCAGAATATGAATTTTTGTCTTCTCACAAATCATACGTTCAATTAACCAAAGGCTCCTTCCTAAACTAATCTTATGTTTCTCTAAATTTTATTTATTAAATATCTTGAATCAAAGGAAAGGAGTTGCAGGATATCCAATCGGATATCAAAGAATTGCCTTTGGGAAACTAAACCAACCTGCATTTACAAGTATTTTAGCTAATTCATAATTAATGACGCATTTGTCTCTATTCTCTATAATAAGACATTGATTAAAATATATTAATTTATTATTTGTAATCGAAGGAACCCAGGAAAGAAACTGCAAAGAACAATATTTATTCCATCTGGTCTTTTACTCATTAAAGCATTTACATCTACTCTCTCTAGTCTGATATTTCAATACATAGAATTTTTTGAAAACTCATTTGAATGAATCTATCTGATATAATATTTTATGCATATCAGTACATGAACGATAATTTTTACTCTCTTTGAATTGAATTTGATCTAAACGAATTTTATTGTCCACAGCCAATTTTCTGGAAAAAAAAAAAAACGGAATATGGATATCAAAAGATCGCTGCAGAGAAAAACAAAGAGAATAGAACTGTGAATACTCTTAGTCATACGATATTCGATAAAATGTTTCTTTTCCTTTGCAATGAAACAATTAGAAATTTACAGGGGATTTTAAACATCCGATATAACACCAATTTTTTTCTTACTCGACTTTTAATAAAGCTTTGAAACTATTCTTTCTAATCCAATATATCAAAGCAATTGATATTTTTAAAGCATGTTTTCGGAATGGAACACTCAGAAATCGAACGAAAATATTAGAAGATGCGGAAAAGCCGATGTTTGCAGGAAGTCAATTACAGGAAGTCAAGACAACCGATATTAAGAGATTATTCTGGCTAATCCGACTTTTGTTTACTATGATAAAACTGGTTTGGACGACATTTTTCAATTTCTATTCCTGTTAAATGAAATAACACACTACTGACGAGCAGCAATCTTAAATAGCTGCTTAGATCACGTGGTGATGCACGTGATCACGTATTTTGCATGTACGCTGCGCCAGTGACGTTTACGTACATCTGCAAAAAGGTTTCATTTAGTGGATGGTGGGTATATATTATCTGTTTCAATTTCCTGCGTGACGTCCCTTGATTTCCGATTCTTTATTTTTGAAAAAAAAAAAAAAAAAACATATTTAGGAAGGTTTCAATGAAGGATTCAATGAAGGAAAAATATTCATTGCAAGTAAAAATATTTCCATTAAATATCGTGTGTAGTGAGCATAAATAAATAAAATAAAATAAATACCCCCTCAAGCAGCTGCTTGTTTGCTGATTTTTATTTCTGTTTGGTTTCCGTCTACTGCGTTATTTGGTTTCAATTTGCTTCATTTACTCTGATAGAATTCAATCGTTTACTCTGATAGAACTGGTTTGGACGACATTGTTTAATTTCTATTTCTCTTAAACGAAACATCACAGAACTGACGAGCAGCAGTCTTAAACAGCTGCCTAGATCACGTGGTGACGCACGTGGTCTCGTATTTTGCATATACGCTGCGCGAGTGACGTTTACGTACATTTGCATAAAGGTTTTTAATTCAGTGGACAGTGTGTATACATTGGCTGTTTCAATTTCCTGCCTGACATCCCTTCATTTCCGTTTTGTTTTATTTTTGAAAAAATGATGAATGTTTAAAAAGGTTTCAATGAAAGATTCAATCAATGAAGGAAAAATATTGATTGGAAGTAAAAATCGTTCCATTGAATGTCGGGTTTTGTGGGCATGCTGATTTTTTTTTTCTGTTTGGTTTTTCTGTACTGCGCTATTTGGTTTCACTTTGCTTCATTTAGTTGATTCAGGAAAGAATATAAATGTACGTTATAACTGAGGTTGGATAAGCGAGAATAATTCTGAATATTGCCTGTTTCGATTTTCTGTAATACAATTTATAAATTTCCAATTGTTTCTATTAGAAGTAAAAATCTTTAAAACATTTATTTTATTGACTAAAGGGAGTACTGATTGTGTTATGCATCGACCTGTCCGATACTCGATCCTTTTATTTGACTTAAAACCAAGAGAATCGAATAAAATATTAAAGAATCCGTTTTAATGAATATCGTATTAGGCAGAAAAATTCTCGATATCGGCTGTTTGAATTTCCTATGTTGCATTCAATTGTTTCTTTTCTAATTTTTTTGAAAATTTCGTTTTCGTTGTATTAGTGAGAAAAAACGATTGTCCTATCAAGCTTTATTTTGCAGTAGGGCATTTCTTTGATTTTCCGTTTACTACATTTAGAAGGAACGCACTTCGTAAAAAATCTGCCATAGTGTGGTGTCGGATTAAACAGGGTACATGCACATCCTATATAGAAAAACGGATTAAGGATAATACATACAAATACTGCAGTGCGTTCATGTAATTTAGTATTATTTCGGTCAAAAGGTTTAAGACTGAATGACCTGCTCATTATAACCTAAATTAGTGCTGTCCAACTTCTCTAAGACAGCGGGCCATTTTTTCCTTTGCCAATATTCCGCGGGCCAAAAAAAGAGAATAGTATAGAATAGGTGATTGAAATTCAGTTCATGTCACCTCAATTATTTTCTTTATACAAAAAATAATAAGTACGCAATAATAAACCTAAAAAACCTAAAAAAACTATTTTATTTATACGAAAAACAATAAGTAATAATAAACCAATACAAATTTTCTAAACCTTATCAAATATTTATATAAAATAATTTAATAATATATTGATATATTTAAATATATCAATATTAATTATCAAAATTCCATATTGCTGAAAGGCCTTTCGATCTGTTTAGACTCGATCCAGTGACTATGCCAATCGCCCCTAAAAGTATTTCTTCACTCCTCTTCTAACCACCACTATTCTTTCAAACTTCTTAATTATAAGTAAGAAACGTTTCGTTTAATCCACAACTTCCGTACGATACACTCTTTGAAGTCAAGAACGCATCCATAGGATGCATTATAAGAATTCAAAAATAAAACCAATCACTTGAAAAAGGCGTTTATTAGCAGTGGATAATGCAGTGCTGTCCAACTCTCTCAGACCGCGGGCCATTTCTGCTTTTGCCAATATTTCGCGGGCCAAAGAAAAAGAATGAGATAGGATAGGTAATTGAATAGTCAGTTCATGCCACTTCAAAAAAATTGTTTTATTTCTACAAAAAATAATAAGTAATAATAAACCAATACAAATTTTCTGAACCTTATCAAATATTTAATAAATTTAATGGAAGAAATGTGGCAGTAGTTGTTGGGCAATAATTTCTTTTATGTCCATATCTATATTTGTTGTTACGAGCCGATGTATATGCTCAAGTGTAAGGTTTTTCATGCATTTCCTGTACCTTGTTTTTATATATTTGATATCAGAAAATGCGCGCTCGCAGATATATGTACTTCCAAACGTAGAAATTACTTGAAGTCTAAAATTTTTTACTTTTGACATTTTTCTTTAGGCAAACGTTTGACCAATTCTATTCCAGTTTCTCTATTAGATGCAGTAATTGGATCGGCCTGAAGATCACATAATTCCATTTGATATTTAGGATCTACGGTGATAATATCAATATTTAATGGATTACTGAATAAATTTAAACTTTGCTTAAGGTCATGAAATTTAGAAAATCTTCTATTAAAATCTTCAATTAGGATATCTAATTTAGGAACCAATTTTTCAAAATTAACTGCTTTACTAAGTTGCTTCATTTCTTCATAGAACTCTTTAAAAGTTTCAAAATGAATTAAATTGTTTTGCTGCAAATTTGACTTCAACAATTGTAGTTTGTTTCTAAACCCAGCAACATGATTATAAAGACAGCACACGTTTTGATCTTTTCCTTGTAAGGATTTATTCAAGACATTTAAATAATCTGTAATGTCTGTTAGGAAAGCAAGTGAACATAGAAAATTTTCATCAACAAAATTTGCTATTAAATCTTCATCGGTGCCCACTTCTGTGCGAAAAAGGTGAATTTCTTTTCGAAATGCAAATAATCTATTGACGCATTTTCCGGCATTTAACCAGCGAATATTGCTATGTAAAGTCAGATCGCCATATTCATAATGCAGTTCGTCCAAAAAACCTTCAAATTTTCTGTATTTAAGAGGACGATTTTCTCCACATATTAAATTGGTAATTTTGAAATCCTTTACCATTACGTCGTTTAGTCTGAGCAAAATGCCACGCAATGTCTCCTGGTGCACCAATACATTGCAACTTTCGACAATACATGCCATATGCATGCGCAGTGAGAGTGACTCCTGCTGTCGTTAGATGCTTCTTATTACTGCAGCTTCATAAAAACGTTTGCTTGATAACGCTGCACCGCTCCTAAAAGGTTTCAGAAGTTTGTCGATCGGTTTAAGAATATTTTGTAAACTTTATAGAATGAGTAAGTTGAAGATTGCATATCAAGTAAAGTAATATAAATTGACAAAAAGTTATAAGGTGGATTACAGATGTTTATTTAAAATATCAAGTAAAAATATCCGCTAAATCATTGGCAACAATTGAAAAATACGTTGTCTCTCGTGAAGTATAGATGGCGCAAGGTTCGCCACATTTCAGTGAAAGATTTATGTCTTATCCTGGAAAGGTATTTTCGCCTGATGCGTGGTTTTTATGGTATAGCGCTGTGGCTTGTATCTAGAGAGTTGCGGGTTCCATTCCCTCCATGTCAGTAATAATTTTTCAGATGGATAATCGTTATTACTCAAAATTTTTCAACCCAATTGTCATATCCTCCCAATTGTGTTCCATCGAATTGTCCAGCCAATTCTGTTATTTTCCCAATTGTCGTATCTTCCCGTTTGTCGAATCTACCCAATTGTCGCACTTCCAATTGTTATCCACCCACATCACTTCCACCCAATTATAACACTCTGGTTTAAAATTCATAGAATACAATATATTTTAAAGGATTCAAATGCAAAACCTTTATCTTAAGAAGGAAATGACGAGTTGTTTTGATTGCAGATGGAGTTGGGAGATAATTATGTGATGGATGACGCATGAGAGACAGCTTGAGAGTCCTCAGTTGTTCTCTCATCATCGGTATCATTCCCTGCTTATACAGGGCTAAAGGGGCAAGTTCAACCCCAGAGGTTACGTTTGAGGCTCATCCGAGAACAATTGTGATTACATCGTTTTTAAGGAAAAAACCTTCCTGCTTGTATTTTCCTCTTACTGATATTCATATTGTTGAACGGCCTTTCGGTCTGTTTAGACTCGATCCAGTGAGCATGCCAATCGGCCACAAATGTTTTTCTTGACGCCTGTTCTAACCACCGCTGCTTTTTCCCACTTGTGAATTACAAATAAAAATTATTTCTTTTAATTGATATGTTATATTCGTATAATTTTGCCTAAGTCCGGAATGCATTCAGAGGATGCTTTATAAAATAAGAAGAATAAAAGCAATCACTTGAAAAAGTGATTTTAGGTGGATAAAGGATCGAATCTAACATATTCTAAACGTGTTACGCATAGAGTAAAATCGGATGTATTGTAAGACGTTACAATAACAGCGACCGGGTACGGATCTGCAAAACATTTTAGGAGAGGGACTGGGGGCAAGAATATGCATCTGGTCCCTTAGGCCTCGGATTAAATATTTATATTATCACGGATAAGAGATAAAATCTGTAGAGAAGTGTGCAAACATTACTGCATTATTGATAGATGACCTAGGAGGAAATGACTTTCGATAAAGAGAAAAAGCTAATCTGAAAATTCAATGATGATATTTTAAAGAGAAAAAATGCACTTGAATAAAGTCACAAATTAAAAGAAACATTTATTTTATGAAAATGAAGCGATCTTTCTGCTGACGGAGCAAACAAGACGAAAAAATTACTCGGCTGTTGCGTAAAGAAATTGAATAAAATGTGTGAAATTTCAGTCGTGGATATCACGAAGTCTACAGAGTGAAATGTAAAGGAGAGGGATGTTTGTTAATAAAGTGAATAGACTTTAAATAATAGCGAATAATTATATTTAACGGAAAATTAAGAAATGCAGATTTTAGATGGATTTGTAGTAACATATTTAATATTATCATTTGCTTTTCCAGACTCTTCCATTAGTTTGAAATGCTAAACTTTATACCCTATTAATATGAACATCCCTTATTTGTTTACAGGCACTTATTATTTTTATTTTGCAAATAATTTTAAATTCCTACTGATAAGATTATTGAGCTGGCATCGAGCATTTGGGAAATTTTCAATTGTTCTACGCTTAATGCTACCCATTTTATTTTGAAATAAAGAGCGATACGTTATTCTGAAATAAAGAGTGATACGTTATTTTGAAATAAAGAGTGATATTTCGTACACTCTTTATTGGAAAATCACTGTTTAGATATATAAATTGCGAGTTGACCTATATCGTCGCGATTTCCATCAATTTTAAATCATTTGTCCAACTCAAAAGAATTTCGCAAGGTAATAATTAAGTAACTTATTTAGAAAGATGCAAAGACTTGATTGCATTCTAAAATACACTTAAAAGTTTTCATAGATAAAAAATTGTTCATTATATTTTAACTTTATCACCGAAATATGTTTTCATAGATTTTCATGTCTTAAAAATCAATAAAAATTATGATAGGATTTTCTCATTAAAAAAAAATAAAAACTTTAGAATAAAGGAACACTGTCTTTAGCGTTGAAGATGCGTTCCTGAAATCGAAGCACTAAACAAGACCTCACGAACATTATATAGCAGCCTTTATCAACCTTTTTTTACCCTGCAGGAAAACTTCAAATAATTTTCAGGTCTGTGGAAACCCCTGCATAAAAATTGTTATATCTACAGTTCACGGTACGTTAGTGTGATCAGTAAGTTAGATATAATAATCGTCAATGTTCTTTTGAATAGAAATATTTTTTTCTGGATCTGTTTATTTTGACCAACTTATTACACTTTTCATTTTGTGTATTTTTTTTTTAATCACGACCTCTCGCGTAACCTTAAGATTCCGGGGAATTCCCGTTGAGAAAGGATACTATGTAATATTCTGAATGAACTTTATTCAAACCTACATAATTTGTTAAATTTCAAATATAGGATGAAAATAAAAGACTGTTGATTAGCGCACTTGGTTACTGATCTAAGGGACCTGGGTTCGAGCCCCAGGTAAGGCATGGATGTATGTGTTGTTTTTCTGCTGAGGTCCTGCCATCCTCTCAGATCTTTTACTTTGGCATATAAACTGACAGGCTCCTGTCAGACCTCTGTGGCAAGCAGCTGCTTGAGGGGGTATTTATTTTTATTTATAGTGTTGCAATTACACATATATCTTTATTTAAAAATTCTGCAATTTATTATTTAAAGAGGTTATCTTTCGAAATTAAAATTTCAAATGCATCTCGTATTATCTTATATCTAAAGTTAATTGCTTTGTGGTATTCCCTTTTGCTTTGAGCACTTCAGTGTAAGGTGATAAAGCATTTAATAATCCACGCTCTTTAAACAACAAGATTTTCCGAAATCGGTCATATTGAAATTTTCAATTGCCTCTTCTATTATCTTCATAAAAATGTATTTGGGTGTGTTAAAGTAGTACGAGCATTTTGTGTTTTAAGTGGCATTAAAGGACATCTTACCAACCATTTTGACAATTTTAAATTTCAGAAAAAATAAATAAACTTGCTTTTTTAGAATTTTAAGTGATTGCTTTTAGATCAGAGGTCGGTGTGTTTGTGGGGGGAGAGACCTCTGATCTAAAAGCGGAGGATGATATAATGAAGCGGAGGACTATTGCTGGATAAAATATTTGGCCTCGTTCATACCCCAGGTACATTTTGCTGTGGGGGGAGAGACGTCTGATCTCGGCTTAGTGGGG
Organism: Ryuthela nishihirai; assembly: GCA_038380435.1. Taxonomy (NCBI): domain Eukaryota; kingdom Metazoa; phylum Arthropoda; class Arachnida; order Araneae; family Heptathelidae; genus Ryuthela; species Ryuthela nishihirai. The sequence continues at coordinate 44,825 of JAWZYU010000084.1, forward strand.
GGAGAGACCTCTGATCTCGCCGACCTCTGATCTAATAATTTTGCTTTTTTAAAAGAATATCGCTATAAAGAAATAGCATTAATCAAGATAGCAGTAAACTTTGTTTCATTATTTACATAATATTTTTACTGATGAAAACATAGAATCTAAACAATAGATTAATGAATAATTTCTTTGGAGCATTTTTAAATTTTTCTTTTGAAAACTTTTGATGTCAGATTTCTCAGTTCTTTACATTTCAATTCCTGGGGTTCTGCACATTGACCATAAAATACATCTAGCATTTTTGGCAACAACTATCCATTTCATGTTATCGTCACACACCAGTGGATTGTCTAAAAGGAAAATAAGATAAATGCTCTTTGAAATATAAATTCAGTAATCCACATTACTTCATATTAGTAAAAAATCTTTACTGTTTTAATATTGTCAAAGTTCGCCCCACATGAGAATTCTAGTAATAATAAAGAAATATCCCCTCAAGCAGCTGCTTGCCACAGAGGTCTCATAGCAGCCTGTCAGTTTAATACTCAATAGAGAATATCTGTGAGGAAAGTGAGACCTCAGCAGTAAGAGAAGCTTCCATGACTTTCTCGGGGTCCGAACCCAGACACCTTCGATCAGCTATCAAGCACGCGAATCATTCGGTCACGGGACGGCAGTAACAACAATGATTAACCTATGAACATTTTAGGCATTTTCAAGAAATTTTGAAAGAGCTTTAGAACAGAGAGAAAATATTATACTGCAATTACTGCTAAAGCACAACCTATATATTTTGAATTACAGCCCCTTGCATTCATTTTGTTCAATAAATTGGTGAAAACTTTTTTCCTTGTTATTTAACTAGGCTTACCTATATAAATATCCTCAAGTTTCCCTCTTGGCCCGCAAAGCCTAAAAATATTTACCATTTGCCCCTTTACAGAAAATATTTGCCGACCCCTGATCTAAATCATTGGCAACAATTGGAAAATAAGTTGTCTCTCGTGAAGTATAGATGGCGCAAGGTCCGCCACATTTCAATGAAAGATTTATCAGTCTTATGCTGGAAGCGTATTTTCGTCTGATGCGTTGTTTTTATGGTAGAGCGCTCTGGCATGTATCTAGAGAGTTTCGGGTTCGATTCCCACCATGTCAGTAATAATTTTTCAGATGGATAATTGGGATTTCTCATTATTACCTTATTTCAACCCAATTTCATATCATCCCAATTGTGTTCCAGGCAATTGTCCACCCAATTGTCTTATCCTCCCGGTTGTCCTATCCACCCAATTTTCGAACTTCCAATTTTTATCCACCCAGTTGACTTCCACACAATTGTCACCCGCAACTTTTCCTCTTCGAGGCATACGGTATGAACTTAAAATGTTCCGCGTTTACTCAAATAATTATCTTATCTAGAACTGCATGTCAATAGCTTGATGATCTGACTTCGAAATTTAATGCTTTCAAACAAATATTTTTGAAAGAGTGGCCGAAAGAAGATTTTAGATTCGAACCAGGAACAATCTACAAGCTAGCAATACGCAGTTCCGTATTCTCTAACTGTAGTTGCGACGAGTAAGAGATTTCACATGATTGACCAAGACCCAATTTTTGTTTGAACAATAACAAAAATTTTAGAATTTATTTAAATTCAACACTTAACAAAGTTCCACCACTGGCTTATAAAGGTGGATGATTTTACATTACAATTAATTGACTAAGTACTCACTCCATTCAGGTAAGCTTGAATTCGAACAACATTCAAACAAAATAATGAAAGTAAAACTTAAAAGTGAAAGTGACAACAAGCAGAGTAAGTTAAATTAAAATAACTCTACCATTTTGAAGTTTCTCCGGAACGAGAACTGTATTCTGCTAAGTTATTGTGATTTGCACACGGCGTAAATTTTCATGAAACACCCACTCCAGATTTCTCTGATCGTAGTTTTTCCCAAGCAAAGCAAATTTCTTTAAATTTCGCCTAACATACTTAGGTAAAAGTTTATCATCTCACTAATTTAAGAGATGTCTAATTTAACACTTTCCCTCCCTAAATCATGGCCTAAAAGTCAGTCCAGTGAATTTCACTAAAGTTGGACTTAGCAAAGATAGCAAAAGAAAGATAGAAAAACACCAAACCCTGGTCTGTTAGTCTGATCAACCCACACCGAACTGTTCCTCCCGGGTCGAGCGTGACAATATGTTTCTGGCAACCCTGGGAACTCTCGACCAAAAAGGGCCAATCAGAATCGAGCCCTGGGCAAAACCCGACTCCACTTCCATATTTCACAAGTGAGATGGAGCTCTGCTGCCAGCCAGCACTCGCATTCCTCTCGAAAGCCAATGTCTGCTTTTGGGCGAGGTGAAATTGTTTCACAAGACACCTCTCGTCTCCGTACATTAGCCAAGTTCCCTCTCGGCAACCAATGTAAACAGATGAAACGGAACCCTGAATGAAATTCGCAACAGAGATGTTGCACCCATTAACCTCCGAAGACATCTCCAGACACAAAGTGGTTGCATCAGGATAGAAATGAAATACAGTATATAAAAAAAATTAAAATCAATAAAATCAATAGGTCTGCGACCTATCACAATTGTCGCGCTCCCGTGTAAAATTCATAGAATACAATATATTTTAAAGGATTCAAATGCAAAACCTTTATCTTAAGAAGGAAATAACGAGTTGTTGCGATTGCAGATGAAGTTCGGAGATAATTATGTGATGGATGATGCTGGTTATGTAGCTTGAGAGTCCTTAATTGTTTTCTCATCATCGCTATCATCCTCCGCTTATACAGGGCTAAAGGCTCAAGTTCAACTCCAGAGGTTACGTTTGAGGCTCATCCGTGAACAATTGTGTTTACGTCCTTTTTAAGGAAAAACATCAATAGTTGCTGCTTCTCTGTTTGTATTTTCCAGCTTGCTGATATTCATATTGCTGAACCTTTCGATCTGTTTAGAATCGACAGAGTGAGTATGCCAATCGGCCCCCAAAGGTTTTCTTTACTCTTGTTCTAACAACCACTACTCTTTCAAACTTGTTAATTACAAATTGATAATGTTTCGTTTAATATACATTCATAAGAAATCATATGACAAAATTCCGGAACGCTTCCATACGATGCAGTATACGAAGCTATGAATAAAAGCAATTAGTTGAAAATGACGTTTATAACCGGTGGATAATGTTTATAACCGGCCGTTAATTGGACAGCGCTGGGTAATGGATTGAATTTAAGATATCCTATACTGTTACACATAGTGTAACATCAGATGCATTGTGAGACGTCACAATAACAGTAACCGGGCCGGATCTACAAATTATCGAAGGGGTGGGAGTCAAGGCAAGAAACATCAACGGGACGGAAAAACGCAAGGGGTGGGCGCAAAAGACTGTATTAATGTAGTATAACACATCCCCCTCTGTTTTACAGGTCTTTAAAATTTGCTAAATACGTTAAATATTTTTAGACACTCTCTTACCCTTACTAGTATTCTGAAAGGGTGTGCTGGCTGGTCCCTTATGCCTCGGATAAAATATTTATGTTATGACGGATAGTAGATAAAATCTATAGAATTGTGTGCAAACATTGCTACATTATTAATAGATGACCTAAGGGGAAAATGACTTTCGACAATGACAAAAAGCTAATTTGAAAATTCGATGATGATATTTTAAAGAGAAAAAATGCACTTCAATAAAGTCACAAATTAAAAGATAAATTTATTTAATGAAAATGAAGCGATCTTTCTGCTGACCGAGCAAACAAGTCGAAAAAATTACTTGGTTGTTGCGTAAAAAACTTGAATTAAATGTGTGAAATTTCAGTCGTGCAAATCACGAAGTATGCAGAGTGAAATGTAAAGGAGAGATGTTGGTTAATAGAGTGAATAGATTTTCAATAATACGGTATAATTATATTTAAAGATAAATTAGGAAAATGCAGATTTTAGATGGATTGGTCGTAACATATTTAATATTTTGTTTTCTTAATAGAATTAAGAATCTGGTTGACACTCAATTGCGTGATGAGCAATGTGGATTCAGAAGTGGTAGGGGATGTGTGGTTCAGATATTTTCAATTAGGCAGATTCTTGAGAAATGTTTAGAGTTTCAGAAACCTATGGTTGCTAGCTTTGTTGATTTCAAAAAGGCTTTCGACTCTGTTGATCGTCATAAATTGTGGTTGATTGTGAAATCATATGGTATACCAGACAAGTTAATTAATATAATGAAAGCTCTCTATAATAACACTGAGTCGTGTGTGAGAGTTGGTAAGGCTTGTAGCAATTGGTTTAGCTTCTGGTGTTCGACAAGATTTCTGGTGTTGACGAACTTCTGGTGTTCGACAAGATTTCTGGTGTTGACGAACTTCTGGTGTTCGACAAGGGTGCATTTTGTCTCCTTTTCTCTTTAGTTTGGTTATTGATTATGTTATGCGAAATTCACTTCAAGTGAAAAATTTTGGCTTTAAATTGGCTGGAGATAAGAAAATTTCTGATTAAGATTATGCTGATGATTTAGCCCTTTTGGCAAATGATGTTGATGAGATGAACTCTTTCATTCGAGCTATTGATGAGACTGGTAGTAGAGTAGGTTTGGTTATAAACAGAGAGAAAACTAAAGTGATGAAAATTGGTCAGGCAGGCTGTGATTCAGTTAGTCTGAATGGTTGCAGTCTTGAGCAGGTGTCACAGTTTAATTATCTTGGGAGCTATGTAACAGATAATGGTGATGTGCGGCATGAGATTAACAGACGAATAGGGATTGCTGCCGGGACTTTTAAGAATCTACGGAGAGTGTGGCGAAATAGGCATATACACCTAAAGACTAAAATTAGGCTGTATAATAGTTTTGTTCTTTCTAGGGTTAGTTATGGTAGTGAAACGTGGACATTTTGTAAACAAGATAACAGGAAACTAGATGCTTTTGATTCCAGATGCTTACGCAGTATCTTGGGCATTAGGTGGTTCAACTTTGTAACTAGTGATGAGGTTAGGCAAATGAGTTTGCAACCTCTTTTAAGCAGCATATTGTGCAGAGAGAGACTCCGTTGGTTTGGCCATGTTGCCCATATGAATAATTATAGAATGGCGAATAGGGTTATGAACAGTGTGTCTAAAGGCCTCAGAAAGAAGGGGAGACCTAAGATGCGGTGGGCAATGTCAAACAGGACCTTGTTAGAATTGGTGTGCAGTGGCCATATGCAGTAGATGTAGTTCAGGATAGACTTGCTTAGAGAACTAAATTGCACGGTGTCGTTGGACCTCCATAGCCCATGGCTGCTTGAGGATGATGATGATGATGATGAGTCGAGTGTGTTAGCGCACAGCTAGTGATCCAGAGTTAGCTGGTTCAAATCACCATGTGGGAAGGAATTTTTTTTTAAATAGAGGAGATGCACTAAAAATAGTACGAACGTTAGGATGGCACCTCAATTAGATTAAATGCGCATACAGAAAACTGATTTATCACGCGATGGGTCAACCAGGGGGGTTGTGACGTGTGGATTCAAAATGGCGGATCTGGACTTGGAAAAAATTACGGATGAGTGTAGAAATCAAGGGACTTACTCAGTGAACATTGGGGGAGGATTAAAAAAAGGGGGCGGAACAATTGATAAGGGGTTGATTAAATACGGGACGAAAGTGTGGATCTGGCCGAAATAACTGGAAATTAGTTAAATAACTGAAAAAAGTTTGTAATAACCTAAATGTGTAAAGGATGTGTAAGACATATGTCGAGATCGGTTTGTGTGGTGGCCGTAATTGTAACCTTGGGGACTTTTCAAGGTCAAAATCTTACAGGGAGTAGTACCACTACTTATAGGGGAGCAAATATTTTCATCACCCCCCCCCCTTATTTTAGGGGGAAAGAAAGCATGGGGGGGTCAATGTTTCGTAGCCTATGACATTCCCAATGTCAAAAACTTTCATTCGACGTGTGCTTGTTAGTTTCGGCCTTCCCGTTCTGGAGATATAACTTAAGAATTGTTTTAACATTTCCCTTTTTTAGGGTGAAGAAAGCCCGAAGAGGGCAATATTTTATAGCCTATGACCCTCCCGCGTCACAAGTTTTCATTTGGCAAATAAATCATTACGTTTCTCCAACGCGTTCGAAAAATACTTTACGTCAAATCCACAAACCGAAGGTAAAAAAACTTTTTCGTCAAATCCACAAACCGACCAACCCACAAATGTCAGAGCAAAAAGCCATAGAAAGATAGGCAATGAAAATAATGATGCACTTAATACAAATATAAATTTCTAAACTATAACTGATTTTTCTCGCATTGTCACACTTAATGAATGATTAAATTTGTGTAGTTAACAAAAATTTCGAGAATTGTTTCATTGAAAGCCACCATCGAAAACTTTTGTAATTACTTACGTGGAGAAGTCGGTAGAAAACCTATGCTAAATTCTAAATTCAGAAAACAAACCTTACCTATGCATATACACCGAAGACTCAAAATATTATGACGACCTACCTAATATGATGTTGGTCCTCCATGTGCCACCAATATAGTTCATACCCGGTGAGGCGTGGACGCTACAAGATTTCTGACCAGCAGACACTTTAACTATTCTAAGTTACGTGGTTGACCACCACAGATCGGATATGCTGTTTTGACACAAACCACAGTTGTTAGATTGGATTGATGTCTGAGGAATTTGTAGGTCAGGGAATACCTGAGAGTCTTCCTCATGTTCTGCAAACCATTCTCGAACAATCCGGGCAGTGTGGCGTGGCACATTATCCTGCTGAAATAAGGCACTACTAGAGGAAAATACCGTTACTATGAAAGGATGTACCTGGTCTGCAATGATGTTAAGGTAGGTGATAGACGTCATAGTCTCCTGCACATGAATGACTAGACATAGGGTTTCCCAGCAGAACATTGTACACAACATTACACTACCTCCACCTGCTTGCTTTAGTTCCATGGTGCATCCTGGTGCCAACGCTTCCCCAGGTAAACGACACACACATACTGGGACATCCATATGATGGAAGAGGAAACAAGATTTATTGGACAGACGACCTTCTTCAAATCATTCAAGGTCCAGTTCTGATGCTCGTGTGCCCATTGTCCGACTTGTTTCAACAGTGAACCAAGATTAGCATGGGCACTCAGAGCGGCCTGCGCATTACCATTTTCAGCATGGTTCGATGTACTGTGTGCTGTGACCAGTACCGTCGCCAGATTAGATCGCGCCTTGAGGCAAACAATTGAATATCGCAGCTCAAACCGTCGAATTGCGCATACCCAAATCCAACGCTCGGAATGAGAATTGTAGTGTCCACAAAACGAAATAATAATCCACAAAATGAAATAATAATCCGCAAAATAATAAATATAGCGTAAATTAAGCAACACTGTTTAAGGAACAGTAAAAGTGAATGGGTGGAACATCACATGTGCAGTGAGGAAGGCTGCCTCTATGCTACACCCTGTCGACGGTACTGGCTGTGACAAGTTTCTCAAGTCAGCAGCATTCAAATTACGGGCGAGTTGTGCCACAGTATCCCTTCTGTTGGCTTATACCATATGGGATAGTCTTTTATCACCTCTGGCATCAATGAACCATGGTCAGCCCACACCTTGCTGATGGTTTATGGTTTTTCACTCCTCAGACCACTTTTTGGAGGTGCTAACCATGCTGACTGTGAGCACCCCAAAAGCCATCTCGGAAATGCTCTGAGCCAATCATCTGGCCATTACAAATTGGATTTTGTCAAACTAACTTAAGTCCGCTGCCTTTCCCATCTGAAGAAGAAGAATAACACTGATTAACAGAGCTCAGTATCACGTGCTACTTATATCGTTTCATGATCTTCACACGCACCGTCGTTTGCCTGCAATTGGTTTGATTTGCATAAAAACGCATTGGTCATAATGTTTTGACCCTTCGATGTACAATGCAATTTACTGGCTAGAGTTTTCAGGAACTCGGAAGGCATTTCATTACGGACATCTACTGAACTACCATTTGACTCTTGAACAGCATCTGATGTTGAAGGTTGAGAAGATGTGAAAATAGATCTCGTAGTTTTCTTAAATAAATTTCTTATATCTGCCTATTTGCATGTTTTCCCTTTCTGGTGCAAAAATGTCGCAACAAGTTCGAATGCTCACTTTTTAAATTAGGTCCGCCACCGATTCTAACCCGGATTCGGGATTTAGTGGTGTCAACGTAAAACCACTACAACAGAATATTCTTTGCAATGCAACTTTTACGACAGGATGGACGAAATAAGCGTGAAAATATTGATATACTTTTAAAATCAGAGACATTTAAATTTTTTTTGCGTTACAAAATGTATATTTTGCGAGAAATACAAATAAGAAAGGGTTGAAAGTTATACTTACGATCACAAAAAATAGATGGCGAGATCAACTAACCGTATTATTTTATTAACTTAAAATTGGTCTTAATGTTAATATTAATCAAAGAGTTACTATTATTCCTTTCAGAAGGCAATCGATGTTAGTCAATTATGTAATATACAAAGACAATCTTAAATTCTATCGTTAATTTTCCTTTACAAATTTTCGTACGATTTTATTCGCAAATCTTTTGTTTTCCGATATTTGCCTGTAAATGGTAGCTAGGTAGTCACTGGAAGGATAGCTATGCACCAATCCCTGTGACGATGTACAGAACCGGCCAGGCCTACAACCAAATGTCCGACCGTTAGTACCTTGTGCAAATGAACGGAAGCGGATGGCTGCCAGATTAGTGTGGCGTACTGTTCTCGACAACTATGGCTACTTTTCTTTTTCTCTACGCTGCTGAGGAGTAGTCAGCTACACAGAGTCCTGGTGCTGACCATATAAACCTACTGGCCTGGACTGAAATAATTCTCTGGGCTTGCTTATGGATCCTGAATTTGCTAGGCTGGTGGTCTTCTGAGGAGGGAAAATCTTCCACTGTGTTTTCTGTTTGTTTGTGGGTTGACAGCCCCAAGTGTATAGATTCACAGGATATGTTTTGTCAGCTGGTGGATAATCCTGAGCAGAAGCCATCGCAGGCACCTGAACTCTTGCTTCTATTAGCATCGTCAAATTCTACATTGGAGGAAGTCTGCCAGTGTAGATGGTTTCAGCCTTTAGTGGTGGGGGAACGGGTCTTTGCCCCATGCCTGCGATTAGGCGGCTGTGTGATATTGTCGGCATTCCCTCTCTCAATAAACATAGTTTCTTTCAACATCCCACTAACCATTTTCTCTCCATAGGAAGTTGGAATGTGAGGACTCTGCACAGAGCTTTTTCTCTTAATGTCCTCACACAAGTATTCCAGCGTTATAATTTAGATATTCTTGGCCTGCAAGATACCAGATTGACAGATAAAGGTTAGATTCTTAAAAATAATCTTAAATGTCTCTTTTCAGGGAGGGAAGATAATAAGCATTGCCAAGGCGTAGGTCTACTTCTCAGCAGAAACGCTAGTGCTGCTCTTCTAGGATATGAGTGCACTAATGAAAGGTTTCTTTCAGCAAAATTTCAGACAAGTATTAAAGACTTGAATGCTATCTGCTGCTCTGCCCCCATTGAGGATGCTGATGAGGATGAGGAGGGTAGATAATATAGGCAACATGAGGATATTTTGAATTCTATCAACGAAGTAGATATTACCTTTGTTTTAGGTGACTTCAATGCCCGAGTTCGTACTTACTCTGACCTATGGGGAGGAGTGATACGCTCTTTTGGTATTGGTAGCTGTAATGGCAATGGGCAACGAACGTCACCACAGGTAAGTAAACTCAATGGTTTCAGAATAACTAACACTTATTACAAACACCGCGAATGGGTTTCACCTGATAGGCTGCATAAAGATATGATTGATTATATATTAATTAACAGCAAATGTGCTAGTTCTGTTAGGAATACCAGGTCATTTAGGTGAGCTGAAATTGGATCTGATTATTACCGTGTTAAAAATGTCTTGCAACATAAATTTAAAATGTGTTGTGCTAGCATTAAAAAATTTACCTTAAATACCGAAGCTCTGAAACAACCAGTTATAGCTTAAGCTTACTATGATAGGTTACTTAATCATTATGACAGTTGTAGTTTGCTTACCACTGAAGTTGAGGAAGAATGGACCATTTTCAACAGTCTTTTTTTTGGAAATTAATAGTACTCTTTTAGGAAAAAAGGATCAGAGGAGGCAGAATTATTTGAGTGATAAGGCACTTGAGTATATTTCAGAAAGAAAAATGCCTTTAATTAATATCCTACTAGTCCTAATAGAAAGCATTACAGAGAGCTTAATAAGCATGTAAAGGATCAGTTTGCTGCTGATAAGAATCTTTGGCTTGATGACTTGGCTGACAAAGCCGAGGAAGCAGTTAGACAGCACAACAGCAGAGAGTTGTACCAAATAGCTAATGTTTTGTGTGGTAGAAAACGGACAGGTATACATGGATTGAAGGATAAACAAGGTAAGGTTATAGAAGGTGTGGATTCTGTCATGGCTAGGTGGGCTGAGCATTTCAGTGATGTTCTAAACAACGTGGTTAGTTACACTCCCATTGTTTGTAATGTCGGTAGATGCATTGATGGCTTTAACATTGGCCCTATAACAGAATTTGAAGTTATTTTGACTATTTCTAAACTTAAATTACATAAAACCCCATGGGTAGATGAAATTACTACGGAAATTATTAGAGCTAGGAATGTTTCGGTTAGCACTTGGATGACTGAAATTTCAGATATCTTTTATGATAAAGGTATGGTTCATAAAGATTTTACCAGAGCTATTATTATTCCTATTTTCGAAAAGGTTGATCGCAGTTCTTGTGATAACTATAATGGTATCAGTCTTCTCTCTGTTCCAGGTAAAGTTATTTGTGTGAATGCACTTAATAGAATTAAGAATCTGGTTTGACAGGCAATTGCATGATGAGCAATGTGGATTCAGAAGTGGTAGGGGATGTGTAGATCAAATAATTTCACTTATGCAGATTCTTCAGAAAATATAAAAGCTTCGAAATTTTTAGTTGTAGCTCTGTTGATTTCAAAAAGACTTTCGACTCTGTTGATCGTCATAATTTGTGGTTGATGTGAGATCGTATGGTATATCTGACAAATTAGTTAACAAAATGGTAGCTCTCAATAATAGCACTGAATCGTATGTGAGGTTTGGTAAGGCTTATAGCAATTGGTTTTTGCATTACTTCTGGTGTTCGACAAGGGTGCACTTTGTCTTCTTTTCTCTTTAGTTCGGTTATTGAGTATGGTATGCGATATTCACTGCAAGTGAAAGATTTTAGCCTTAAATGGTCTGGAGTTACGTAAATTTCTGAATTAGGTTATGCTCATGATTTAGCCCTTTTGGAAAACGATGTTGATGAGATCAAATCTTTCATTAGAACTGTTGATGATACTGGTGTTAGAGTAGGTTTGATGATAAACAGGGAGAAAAGTAAAGTGATGATAATTGGTCATGTAGGCTATTATTCAGTTAATCTGATTTGTTGGAGTCTTCAGCAGGTGTTATAGGTTAATTATCTTGGGAGCTATGAAACAGATACTTGTGATGTGCGGCTTGAGATTAATAGACGAATAGGGATTGCTGCCGGAACTTTTAAGAATCTATGAAGAGTGTGAAGAAATAGGCGTATACACCTAAAGAATAAATTTGACTGTATAGTAGTTTGGTTCTTTCTAGGGTTAGTTATGAGAGTGAAACTTGGACGCTTTGTAAACAAGATAACAGGAAACTAGATGCTTACGCAGTGTCTTGGGCATTAGGTGGTTTAACTTTGTAACTAATGATGTGGTTAGGCATAAAAATCGGTAACCTCCTTTAAGCAGCATATTGTGCACAGAGAGACTCCGCTGGTTTGACCATGTTGCCCGTATGGATAATTATGGATTGGCAAATAGAGTTATGAACAGTGTGCCTAAACGCCTCAGAAAGATTGAGAGACCTAGGATGCGGTGTGGAGATATTGTCAAACAGGACCTTGTTAGGATTGTTTGCAGTGGCCAGATGCAGCATAAGTAGCTCAAGGCAGATATGCTTGGAGAACTAAATTGCACAGTCTGGTTGGACCTCCGTAGCCCATGGCTGTTTGAAGATGATAATGGTCATAGTAACTAAATCATTTTCATTTCATTTATATGAAATGAAAATTATTTAGTTACTATGATCATCAACTTCTTCAAACAACCATTATATATATATTACTATGATCATCAAACAGCCATTATATATATATTACTACATTATATATATTATATATATTACTACATTATACATATTATATATATTATTACATTATACAACCATTGTATATATTACTATGATCATCAAACAGCCATTATATATATTACTACATTATACAGCCATTATATATATTGCTATGATCATCAAACAGCCATTATATATATATATTACTATGATCATCAAATTTTAGTCCAATAACAAACATATTTTTGTACATTTTAATAAATGATAATGATGATCTTGTTTTAGATCAGAGAAATTTTCCTTCTTTTATTTAGGAATCCAGTTTTGTTTTTGTTTTTTCTAGTGGTGCTTCGCTAAGTTTCGGTTCAAAAAATATTTATTCTGCCAGTGATTAGCTGTTATTTTCTACTGATCATTGTTGCCGTTAATTGATCAGTTAATGAGTTAATATTTTGTTTGCAATTCTTAGACTTGATCTTAAATTTACTTTTCGCACTATCCATATAATGTGTACTATAACAACCTAACCAAGCTTTTGTTTTTTGTTTGTTTATATATTGATTAAATTATGATAAATGATCTAATGACAACAAACCTTTACTTGAGATACCTGCAAGTAGGTTAGCTATTTAGTCAAATAAGTTGTTAGGAAGATATAGGTTTTAGAGGAACATAACCCTTACCTTAATCGGGATTTCTTTGTAAAAGACATTCTTTCATTTCATTTCTTCCCTAGTAGTGAATATGTAGTACAGTGGACCCCCGATATAACGCGCATGTCGGGCGGGAAACAACACCCGCTTTATACCGAGCGGCGCGGTGTCAACACAATAAATTTACTCAGAACGATTTGAGCTATATACTGAAACATCCCATCAATTATATATATATTAGGTATTTTAATAAAAAAAACAATTTATTTATTAAGTGTTTTATTAAAATTCAAATAACATAGTTATACATCTTAATAACTACATATATTTATTACTTTATTTACGCACATAAGGTACGCTTGAAAATATGTAAAAACAAACACTATCTATAACTTATCGCGAACATCGCCCGCGCTATAACCGAGTGCGCGGTATAGCGAGCTGCGCTATAACGAAGGTCCACTGTATTTACTCTTTAAAGTTTTAAAGAATATGGTGTATCGTGAAAGATATTACCTGATATCATTAAGTTAATTACTATATATTGTATACCGTTGAACGAAAGCAAATTCTATAATACATACTTAAACTAAAAAACGAGGGGTAGTTACTTCTTTTAGTTTATGATTTTGGAAAAGTACAAAATTAATAGAAAATAAACGCCTTTTAATTCGTTACTAAAATAAAGCAAATCACTGTAATATTCGATTTTATTTAGTTCTCAAATACTTGATAAGCAGAAGAGGAATTTTTGCTGATCAACGAATGAGTGGAGAAATCATCTTACTGGAAATCTCTTAGGAGCTCTTTTTTAACATTCACGTGCTCTGTCTCTCCTTCATAGAGCCATTCCTAAGCTTCATATTAGATGGACATTGAGTTTTCCATGGTCAGTAGTATTCATTTTCATACTGAGGGAGAAGCAAGAGGAGGAAATCGAAAGACATAATGCTTGGCTACAATTCTGAAACACAATTACCTACATCTACATCCTGAGTCGTGGTAGGCTTATCTAAACGGTTATAATAATATGTTTACATTACTTTGAATTGATTTTATGAAAACGCTGCAAAGAAACAGTGCATAATGTTTAGAGAAGGTTTCTCTCAAATGAGAAACAAGGTTCTTTACATCACTAGAACAAAATATGTCGTTTAAATAATCGCCATATGCTATGAAGCACCATGCTTATGACGATCAGTTGGAGAGATTTTCATTTTCGAAATGACGATTTGAATTCCGAAGTCTCCTACCTTCTGTAGATAGGAAAGGAATTCTCAAGGAACAATCGAAGGACTTAAACGGAGTTTATGAATGCAATACATCTGTTTCTTATGATGTCGTATGTAAAGCATCACAGAAGATCAACCAAAGATTTCCAACATCCTTCCCAGCGTAATTTATCCTTCAATTGACGAACCATGAAACACTTTTAAAGTGATATCCAATACACAATTTACAATGAGGAACTAACAGATATTTTTATAGCAAATAATCATGTGGTTCGCTATAAGCTTTCGGATTGCTTTCTTACTACATATAATTTATAATTATTGTGCAGAGAAAAATTCAATAATTTCCTATTCGTTTATCAATAGTCTACGATTTACGGAAATTTTGTACAGAATATCACGCTTACGGAAATATTATCTCACTACTCAGTTTCTTTGAATGGCAAAATTTCCCAAGTAAGGTAAATTTTTTCGGAAAAGTTTTTTGTTGTTATTTTACATCTCGAAATGCAGCAAATTTCAGCGATGTTGTCATAGACCGTTGTGATAACGCCCGTACGCTTTCTCTTCACCTGGGGTTGGAAGTGAAGCCACAGAACTGCTGGTTGTTACATTCATTGGACCTTAACTTATGCTTACTTATATTTATCTCTTGTCATATTTTTTCGTTGAATGCATGTTTTAGAAATTAGATAGCTTCGAAGTTAGATTCCCATTGACGTAACATGGAAATTATGTAATATTTTGGTAGATCAGTGTATTTAGCGTTTAAAATATTCGTTCACTATTTAAAGTCATGTAATATAGGACTCAAGCATTTAAACCTATCCGTTAGCCATTATTCTTGAATTATCGATAAATATTTCTACATTTCTTTTGTGTTTGAGTAGTAGAAGAAGCATTGCCATGCATATTTATTTCCATACTGATTGAATAATTGTAATATATTTAGATGAATATTTCGAAAAAATATCCAGTACCAGTATTTCTCATATTGAAATGTATTCTAGGAAGATGCTGCCATCTATTGAAAAATATTCGAACTAGAAGTAAGGCGGAGGCCTGAGCTTGAAAAGAATAATTTAGGTCACTTCATGAAATAATAATCCACCACCAATAAATAGCGATTTCCATCATCAGTTCTAAGGAACGGACCCATTACATCAATTGCTATTCTCTAAAGAGAGTCACCAACATTATACGTTTGGAGCGTAGTCTTATAGCCTTTCTTTGCTGCACAAGCCTCACATTGCCTACGCCATCTTTCAAAGTCTACGCTACATTTAAACCAATGAAATTTCTTCTGGTGTTCGCTAATTACTTATTAAGAGCGATATATTATAACCTCATATGCCAGACGATGTAATAAACAAATAAGCGATACTAGGATAACAAGATTTATAATTTTTTTAACTACGTAATTTTTTAAATGAAAAAATTAAATACCCCCTCAAGCAGCTGCTTGCCCAGTGGCACTATTATGCACATCTTTCATCGTTAGTTCCTCTCGGGAGCTAGGAAGGATTATCTGCTAACTGATCAGTCGCCCAGTTTGATTCTCTCATCTTCTGTATAGTACACCATAGTTCACTTCTAAGGAGTCCCACTACACCTAATATTTTTTAGTAGTTGGGCTATATCTCGAGATTTGCTCCTAATTAGGTCTTACATTTGATTTTTCAATTAAATCTGATATTGGCTTTATATCTTCATTGTCTAGTTGGTGCTTTCTAATCTGTATTGGGCTCCAGATGTTAGGATTATCAGTCTTTTATTGTGTATCGATACTAACAGTCTTATGAGCATTATATCATTAGTACCATAATATTTTCACTCTGTATTATAGCAATGCTTACAGTTGTCAATGCGAGGACTTCTGGAAAGAGCATCTACATTTCTGCGTAGCTTGCCACTTCTACGATCAATAGAGAAATTGTACTCTTGCACTCGCTATATTCACCTATTAATTTGTCCAGGGTTTTTAAAGTTTAGTTTCCACTTGAGGGCAGCATGATCACTACGAATAAGAAATTTCTCGCCATAGAGATAACGACGAAAATGTTGCATTGCTTTTATTATTGCTAACAGTTCTTTACGTGTGACACAATAATTCGATTCTGGTTTGGACAAAGTTTTACTAAAATATGCAAAAACTATTTCTTTTCCCTCTGGCTGTATTGATAGTAAAGCACCAACTGCTCTGTTGATATCTGATATCTTAATTAACATTTATTAAGTTCCTGGCCTTAGGCCTTAACCTTCAAAATCATAGTATATAGCGCCAATAGCAATGACAATATATAAAAAAAACCGAAGGGGCCCAATGGACAAAATAAAGATGTTTACTTAAAACAAAACAGAAAGAGCATAAAGGTTAAAAATAACCAACAAAGCAACAAATGTGTAGATTACATCGTAATATAAATACACGTTCCTCAAAAAACCACTAACTTAGGGCGTTTGAACTTTTTCAGCACCAAAGGATCATAATTCAGTAAAGTCTTTATAATTTCGTAAGGGTGGTTTCCCACTGCCTCGAGAAAGGTCTGCGAGAATTTCCTGATGTATGTATATATGTGGTCAATGCCCAGGTGATTGTGAATGGTTTTATTCTTCACAAACCATGGCGCACTGACCACCGATCTTAAAATTTCGTTTTGGAAACACTGTAGTCTCCTGACGTTCGTGTTGGTAGTGATGCCCCACACTGGTGAGGCATATGTCAGAATAGGCTGCAGAATGGTCTTATACAAGAATAGTTTCATTTGCGGAGGGAGCGTAGAATTTCATATTATCAAGGGACCAAGTTTACATCTAACGATATTGGCTTTGGAAAACACATTAGTTACATGTGAATCCCATTTAAGCTTCTTATGTAGAGTGACACCAAGTGTTTAACCGTTGGTGTACATTTAGTTTGTATACCAAATAAAGTTGGAGAATCACGATTAATAATTCATTTAGTGGAAGAGAGAACCAACTCCTGTGTTACTTGCGTCAGTATCTAAAATGAACTCTTATTAGCTTTTGCATATGCTAACACTGGTGCTGTGGAAAGAGCTTGCTTCCATTGTTGGAAGGCTACTTCACATTCGGCGGTCTACACGAACCTCTGAACCTCATTTGTCAGACGATGTAATGACCTTGCGATGTAATGAACAAAGAAGCTTTACTAGGATGACAAGATTTATAGTTTCTTTAACTATGTATTTTTTTAAATAAAAAAATTAAATACCCCATCAAGCAGCTGCTTGCCACAGAGGTCTGACAGGAGCCTATCAGTTTATATGCCATAATAGAAGGTCTGAGAGGATGGCAGGGACCTCAGCAGAAAGACAACACAAACATCCTTGCCTTACCCGGGGCTCGAACTCAGTTCCGTTAGATTAGTAGCCAAGCGTGCTAACTACTCCACCATTGTTAAAAAATATTTCACTACTCAACTACACTAAACTTTATATAAAAGCATTGCATATAAAAAAATCATAGAAACAAATATCACGTGATTTTATGAGTATCAATTCACGATGTTTAAACTGTAATGCAAAACGTCATTCTATTAGAATGCTACGGTTAACATTAATTTCAAGTAAACGGGATACAACCTATAGGACGCAACTCAATTTATCAAATGAAAGATGAGGATATTCTGAATGCTACTAAGAAAAGAACTATTACTCTTGTGCTTAATGACTTCATTACTAATATTGGTCTTCCTCTGATCTTTGGGCAGGGTGATAAGTCCTTTTGTCACTAGTAATTACAATCGCATTGAGGCACGTCTCCTACAGTGAAGTAAAATTAATGATTTGAAAATAACTAATGCCTTACTGCAAAAAACTAAGTTACTCTATGTTAACAGCCAATGTATATCAAACCCTTTGTTAACAGCATATGGGATAGTTTAACTAAGAATAGTTGATCATATAAGGGAGGTGAAATTGGATCTGACAGTTACCTTGTTAAAAGTATCTTGCTATTTAAACATGAAAGGTGTTGAGTAATGGTTAAAAAATTATCTTTAACTCTGAAAACCCAAGTTATAATCAAAGTTGGGTGTTTTTACTTCTGATATGCATTTTCTGCACACAATGGACAGGTCACAAGAACCCCGAAGTCTCAGTGAAGGTTGGGGGAGAGGATCAATTGCAGCAGCAGTTTGAAGATAGATGCACATTGGATGGCCTCCAGTCAAAGCCATCTAATGTGCTCTTTAATGTGCAAAGGAGATGGGTCTCCTGCACCTGGAATCACGGCTTAGTGTCCCATCAGAAAGACGGCGGTCTTTCTAAGGCCACCGATGACCTCTGCTGACCGAGGGCAGGGAGTTTTGTGGAGATAAATCTCAGCGCTGACCCAAGTGGTGCTCGAACCTTGGAATTGCAGATTACTAGCCTGGAGCGCTACCCCCTCCTCAGTTATAGCCAAAGCTTACCATAATAGGATACTTACTCATTACGACAATCGTGGTTTATTTAGTATTGTAGTTGAGAAAAAATGGGACCATTTAAACAGGCTTTTTCTGAAACTACCAGTACACTTATGGGTAAAGTGAGGCAGAGGAGATGGCTGTGAGTTCAAAAAAGGTTAATAAAATACGAGTGATAAAGCATCGGAAAAGGAAAGCAAACCAATATATTATATGCAAATAGTTTACCACAATTTTAATGAGCTAATGACGGATGCTTTCGAGTGGATGGGTGGATTTTTGCCAAGATATTTTCAATTCGAAATAAGGTGAACAGCAAAAATGTTATGTATATAAAGATATAAATAAAGAAATACTTTATTTACTCATGTGTATAATGAAATAGAATTAAAAGGAACAAGGTGACAAAAGTAATGTGAAGAATTAATACTAATATGCAGTGTGGCACCAGAAACCAGTTTTACCCCTGCATTGTTGGCTATCATACATAACACACGGTCACTTTCACAGTCTAGTGTATCTTTGGTCGAACTAAACAAATCAAATGTAGGTCCTTTAGAGAAGAGTTGAGTTGTTTTACTTCCGAGTGGCAGTCCTTTTTCACACAATGGGTTAAATGACCAGGTCAGAAGAACTCCGAGGGCTCAGAGAACGTTGGAGAAGGGGACCCACTGGACAGCTATTGGGAGACAGATGGAAGTTTCACGTCAACGTTCTCGAAGTGGGGCACGTGTACCTCTCGGGGGTACGCGGTAAAATTTTTGAGATGAAAAGTGAGAGCTCAAAAGTCGCTAGATATATGATATATATGTTACCGCTAAAGCTCGAAAGCCGTTAATGTGCACATTACCTAGCTAATCTGCAGATTAACTGATTTGCTCCGTTAACGTGCGGAATCAAGAGTTTTCCGCATTTTACCTAGGTAATGTGCACATTAACGGCTTCCGTATCGTTAAAGTTCAAAAGTTTGTTTCTCTCATAGTGGTGAATCTCTTGAATATGAATCTTTCGTGTCACGTGATTCACTCGTCCGCATTATAAAAAACGCCCCGGATGAGTGGAGGCCAAGTGAGAACGAATCGGTAAAGTGATTCAATCTTAATAATGAATCACTAAAATGATTCGTTCTCACTTGGCCTGCTCATTTTGCGGGCGTTTTTTATAATTCGGACGACTGATTCATGTTGACAGAGGGATGACCCTGGTTTCAACTCTACTCTCGGACACTAGATAAATAACATTATGTTAATTTAAGCGTACAGAAACGTTCCTGTTGTTCCAGCAAAGATCTTATTTTCACTTTAACGAGTGCCTAGTAGGTAACGTACAGATTATCCAGGTAATTTGCAGATTACTTAGATAATTTGAGAAATGAAACAATTTTCCGCACGTTAACGATTCACCCTAGTTAATCTGCACAATACCTAGATAATCTATAGAATAACTGATTTCTGCACTTTAGCGGTAACATATGTTATATGTGTTTTACTTTATTTCCATTGTTATACTATAACTATAGTTTTATCCATCTACACAAGGGGTACGCTAGTTACGTACACATTTCCAGGGGGTACGTGAAGCATAAAAGGTTGAGAACCCACTGATCAAGTTGTTCTTTAACGTGCACAAGGTATGGACAAGGCTAACCCGATACATCAGGCCTGGACAGCCTTGAACAAAAGGAGAGAAAATAGGAGGGAAATTAATGTGCATAAATATTTAATTCATTTAATTTTTTTTAATTAAGCCATTTGTTTTAAAACCAATTACAATAAAATAATTTATCTCTTAGGATTTTATAAAATATTTCAAAATGTTATAAAATAAATTTTAAAATTTTTTAAAATGGACAACCACTAGTGAAATTTTAGAAGGATAATTATAATTATGATTGGAATATTTTTTCAAAATTATGTCTTCTGTCACTGTAGTGTCCAGACTTTTTGTACCGAGTAGGCATTGTTATGGCTCTCCTAGCACACGGGACCATAGCTTATAACGTCGCATCCGAAGGACGGCGGCCTTTACAAGTCCATCGGTGACCCATCCTCACTGAAGAGAGGGCGGAGAGCTTCTGCCGAGATAAATCTCAACGATCGCTCAGCTGGGACTCTAACCCGGGAACTGCAGATCAGGAGTCTCTGGCACTACCGACTGAGCCATCGTGTCCCTCGATATACTTTGGAGGAGCAATGGAGTTTACTGCCCACAGAGATGCTAACAGTCTTATCAATAGCATGAGACATCGCTGCGGATTCTGCATAGTGGTTATTTCCACTTATTTTGTGGGACATATGATCTATGCAATAAGAATTTGAGACTCTCCTGCGCACGAAAAGGCGAAATTTGATTAAAATCAGAAGTGTGTTTTCTGAAAGAAATATCACGGTAGTAATACTTCTAAGAGAAGGTAACCCTTCTCTTGGAAGTATCCTAATCATTCCGTCACAAGTTCCGTATTCATAGAGATATTAATCCGAAGAGAAATATGCGCAGTAAGATGAACTGTTGAGGTAGGAGAGACCGAACTAACAGAAAATTGTCTTTCAGAAAGACTTTAGTTTAGAGTTCATTGATATCAAACTTGCTTCTAATTCAAATATTCGTCGACTCCTTTTCCAAATTAATATAATATTTTCTTTGTACACTTTTTATGAAAAAGTTCAAACCCATTGTTTAGCACCCTCAGATCCCACTGTTCAGGAGCATTAAACATTAACTTAATTTCTACCATTTCACTTCATTTCGTATTGAACATATTTGAAGGTTAAATTTCTTGTTTTAAATCACTCCATAAGATGACATCGATTTATCAGGGAATAATTTTTTATCTTTTCTCCCTTATTCGATAATATTTTCAAAAATAATATATTGTTTTTTTCAATTAACTTACTACCTGTTATATTTTATATAAAATATTTTTCTTTAAATAAAAGATGTTCAAAATTTCGCTGCGATAATTAAACATCAAAATTAATTTCTATTTTTATTTAATTGTCTATTGAATCCACTACTGACGATGTAATAATTTCTAACTAATTTAGAAAGGATGTACTGTAGTGTATCTAAACCTTTGAAAGTAAAGAATAATATAGGACCTGGGTGTTGAAACTGCGAGCCAGTTATGGCCCACAAAGATTTACAATCCAACCCCCGAAATGCCTGAAGAACTAGACAATTCAAATAAATGTTTTGACAAATATATTTTTGCATTTGCCGAGGAAAACGCACATACACATTTCTCATTTTAGTATAACTGTACATGTGATCATTCTTTATTTCGAAAACAATGTGTTTTATTCACTTATTTAAAAAACTGTTTTTCTACTTTTTATTCGAATAAATATTTTTTTTGAAAATTTTCAATTATCGTTTTTATTCAGCCTTTCCAGTGAATTTTAATGCAACATGTAAATCTTTCAATGAGGTGTTAAATACATTTAATTATGAGCAACATTAAAGCTTTAAACGAAAAAGATCATGTAAAATTCGCTAATATGATCTGCAGATAAGAACGTTTAATGATCTCTCGTTTAGCACATTTGAATTGGATCAATTTTAGAATCTGGAAACAACTTCATTAATTCGATCACAAATAATAAATTTTTACTAGTTTCTCGTTTCTTAAACGGTTGGAAAGATAATATATATGATTCCTAAAAAAAATTTATATACTACAATTAATCGCACTTAGAAATGCTAACAATGTTTAAAGCTAGAAATTCATCATCATCATCCTCAAGCAGCCATGGGCTACGGAGGTCCAACCAGACGGTGCAATTTAGTTCTCCAAGCAAGTCTGTCCTGAGCTACATCAACTGCATCTGGCCACTGCACACCAATTCTAATAAGGTCCTGTTTGACATTGTCTGCCCACCGCATCCTAGATAATTACAATCCAACCCCCGAAATGCCTGAAGAACTAAACAATTCAAATCAATGTTTTGACAAATATATTTTTGCATTTGCCGAGGAAAACGCACATACACATTTCTCATTTTAGTATCTTTCTGAGGCCTTTAGGCACACTGTTCATAACGCTATTCGCCAACCTATAATTATTCATACGGGCAACATGACCAGACCAGCGGAGTCTCTCTCTGCACAATATGCTGCTTAAAGGAGTTGCAGACTCCTTTGCCTAACCTCATCATTGGTTACAAAGCTGAACCCAAGATAATGCCCAAGATACTGCGTAAGCATCTGGAATCAAAAGCATCTAGTTTCCTATTATGTTGTTTACAAAGTGTCCAATTTTCCCTACCATAAATAACCCTAGAAAGAACCAAACTATTATACAGTCTAATTTTAGTCTTTAGGCGTATACGCCTATTTCTCCACAATCTCCATAGATTCTTAAAAGTCCCGGCAGCAATCCCTATTCGTCTGTTAATCTCATGCCGCACATCACCAGTATCTGTTACATAGCTCCCAAGGTAATTAAACTGTGACACCTGCTCAAGACTGCAACCATTCAGATTAACTGAATCACAACCTGCCTGACCAATTTCATCACTTTAGTTTTCTCTCTGTTTATAACCAAACCTACTCTACTACCAGTCTCATCAACAGCTCGAATGAAAGAGTTCATCCCATCAACATCATTTGCCAAAAGGGCTAAATCATCTGCATAATCTAAATCAGAAATTTTCGTATCTCCAGCCCATTTAAGGCCAAAACCTCTCCCTTGAAGTGAATTTCGCATAACATAATCAATAACCAAACTAAAGAGAAAAGGAGACAAAATGCACCCTTGTCGAACACCAGAAGTATGGCTAAACCAATTGCTAAAAGACGTACCAACTCTCACACACGACTCAGTGTTATTATAGAGCGCTTTCATTGTGTTAACTAACTTGTCTGATATACCATATGATCTCACAATTCACCACAAATTTTGACGATCAACAGAGTCAAAAGCCTTTTGAAATCAACAAAGCTAGCAACCAAAGGTTTCTGAAACTCTAAATATTTCTGAAGAATCTGCCTAAGTGACAATATCTGATCTGCACATCCCCTACCACTTCTGAATCCACATTGCTCATCACGCAATTGCCTGTCAACCAGATTCTTAATTCTATTAAGCATAATCATGGAAAGAACTTTACCTGGAATAGAGTGTAGGGCTGATACCCCTATAGTTATCACAAGAACTGCGATCACTTTTTTGAAAATAGGGATAATAATTGCTCTGGTAAAATCCTTAGGAACCATGCCTTTATCATCAAAGTTATTCAAATTTCAGTCATCCAAGTGGTAACCGAAACATTCCCACTCTGAGCATTTCTGTAGTAATTTCATCTACACCTGGAGATTTATGAAGTTTAAGTTTAGAAATCGCCAAAATAACTTCAGATTGTGTTATAGGGCCAACATTAAAGCCACCAATGCATCTATTATCGTTACAAACAATGTGAGTAGAACTAACCACATTGTTTAGAACATCACTGAAATGCTCAACCCACCTAGCCATGACAGAATCCTCACCTTCTATAACCTTACCTTTTTTATCCTTCAATCCTTGTATGCCTGTGCGTTTTCTACCACATTAAACATTAACTATCTGATAAAGCTCTCTGCTGTTGTGCTGCCTAACTGCTTCCTCAGCTTTGTCAGCCAAGCCATCAAGCCAAAGATTCTTATCAGTAGCTAACTGATCCTTTACAAGTTTATTAAGCTCTCTGTAATCCTTTCTATTAGGACTAGTAGGGTACTGATGAAGGATATTTCCTGCAGTTCCTTCTTTCTGAAATAAACTCAAGTGCCTTATCACTTAAATAATTCTGTCTCCTCTGTTCCTTTTCTCCTAAAAGAGTACTGTTAGTTTTCAAAAAAGGCTGTTTATAACGGCCCCATTCTTCCTCAACATCAGTAGTAAGCACACGATGACTGTCATAATGAATAAGTAACCTATCATGGTAAGCTTTAGTTAAAACTAGGTCTTTCAGAGCTTCAGTATTAAAGGTAAATTTCTTAACTTTAGCACAACACTTTTTAAGTTTAAGTTGCAAGACACTTTTAAAAAGGTAATGGTCAGATCCAATTTCTGCTCCCCTACATGCCCTGGTATTTCTAACAGAACTAGCCCATTTGCTGTTAACTAATATATAATCAATCATATTCTTATGCAGCCCATCAGGTGAAACCCATGTGTATTTATGTATGTCGCGGTGTTTGTAATAAGTGTTAGTTATTCTGAATCCATTGAGTTTACTTACCTGTAGGAGACGTTGCCCATTGCCGTTGCAGCTACCAATACCAAAAGGGCCTATCACACCTCCCCAAAGGTCAGAGTCAGTACCATCTTTGGCATTGAAGTCACCTAGAACAAGGGTAATATCTCTTACCTTGACAGAATTCAAAATATCCTGAAGTTGTCTGTAAAACCTATCCTTATCATCCTCATCAGCATCCTCAGTGGGGGCATAACAGCAGATAACATTCAAGTCTTTAATGCTTGTCTGAAATTTTGCTGTAAGAAACCTTTCATTAATGCACTCATATCCTAGAAGAGCATCTCTAGCATGTGATGGAAAGCCCACGCCTTGGTGATGCTTTCCATCCTGTAAAGAGATTTCCTCCCTGTAAAGAGAAATTTAAAGTTATTTTTAAGTATTTCACTTTTACCTGTCCATCTGGTCTCTTGCAAGACTAGAATATTTAGGTTATAGCGCTGGAATTCATGCATGATGACATCAAGAGAATAATGTCTACGTAATGTCCTCACGTTCCACGTTCATGCAGAGAAAAAATGATTAGTAGGATTTTTAAAGAAGTTAGGTTTATTGAGATAGGTAGGGCCAACAATCGAACTGATCGAATTGGTGACGGTTAAAACTCTTTTTTTTTCGAGTAAGCTATTTTTTGGATACACTTTTTATCACATATTTTAGAAAGCTCCAAAACGAAGTGGCGTGTGTTTCGCTCCCTTTTTCATACTTAAACCAAAGAACCTAAGAGATAAGAAGGGACAGTTAGCATTACCACTGCAAAAAACTCGACTTTCAGGGCTTTGCATGTACAGTACTGTGCGAATCAGTTGGGACAAGCGAAGGAACGCTAAGTCCCTTCCGCTGCAGAGTCTAAACTGCTGCAAGTCTAAACTTGTCCGTAACCTTCTGCTGCAAGTCTAAACTTGTCCGTAACCTTCTGCTGCAAGTCTAAACTTGTCCGTAACCTTCTGCTGCAAGTCTAAACTTGTCCGTAACCTTATGCTGCAAGTCTAAACTTGTCCGTAACCTTCTGCTGCAAGTCTAAACTTGTCCGTAACCTTCTGCTGCAAGTCTAAATTTGCGTGTGTCCCTGCAATGGACACGCGCAAGTTCAGACTTGCAGCAGAGTGATATCTGCAAGTCTAGAATTATCGTGTTACTCTGCTATTATTTGCACTTCCACTTTAGTCGGAATTGATATTTCATACTCTGAGGACGTGATTATGTAAGTAGTTCACAATTTTCATTGGAAACTTTTTTTATTAAATACTTCATGGAAGTCCTCGTAAACGAGCTAAAATAATCGCTTTAGACGAAAACACTTCACTTACTGCTAGGCAGATAGCAATTCGAACTGAAAAACATCCACATTCTTACCTTTTACTCACAAACGACTTGCAATCATCGGCTCACAGCGATATCGACTGGTCACAACAGGAAATAAAATTTCATCTCCGCTGTGAGCCGATGATTGCAAGGTCGTTTGTCAGTAAAAGGTAAGAATGTGGATGTTTTTCAGTTCGAAGAAATAATTATAATTTTTTTTCCCAAAACGAAATAATGTTTATCACTATGTTTTAATCAAATATATTACGAACACGATTTCCACCCGTTTGTAACGATATTTTTAAAACTCCCATGGTATTAAACAGATGTGCGAAAACTGTGATTCACAGATTTCAGAAATAATGTATATTACTCGTAAATTGTTGCATTATACAGAGTTAAGAGTGTAAATTCATTTATGGAAAAAATGATGCATAGAATTACTAGGTCACTTTCACGGTACCATCCGTCATTAAAACATGGTTCCTAGCGAGACATGAAGGAAGCGTGAGATACATTGTAAATACTTTATGAGCCGGTGGAGTATAAGTTCTCAAAACTATATATAGAGGGTGAATCTGAAAAAGTGGGCGAAACTTTACGGGTGGTAGAACGCAGCTATACGAGCAATATTCGTCATAGAAAGTATGGGCGGAACGCAAACGGCGAGCCGCTAGGTGTCGTTGGAAATGGTATAAAAGGGTCGGTCCTCGCACCCAACGGCATTTCTACCGTGGACTGCCGAGAGGATGGCTGGTTATACTAACCACGAAATGGCGGATATGCACTTTGTGTACGGTGCGGCGGACGGGAATGCAAGTGAGGCACAGAGTATCTCCTCTCCTTCTCGTGTTCATTCTTTAAATGTGACAGTGGAAAACTACCTTTTAACTTCTCACCGCTTGCGTTCCGACCATACATTCTTTGACGAATATTGCTCGTATAGCTGCGTTCTACCACCCCGTAAAGTTTTGCCCACTTTTTCAGATTCACCCTGTATATAGTTTTATCTATCTATACAGAGGGTACGCCAGTCATACTTCATACAGCTGGGGAAAATACTTCATACAGCCGGTGGAGTATAAGTTCGCAAAATCGAGGCAACTTAGTAAAGCCTTGGGTAGTTGGAAAAATTCGAATCCACCTGGTAAAATATAGGCGAGATGTGAAAATTAGGTTTACTTTTGTGAATAAGGAATATTTGACAAGTCGAGGAAATAGCAAAATCTAGGGCAGTTGGCAAAATTCGAATACTCTTGGCAAAATTCGAATCCACTTGGTAAAATACAGGCGAGTTGTGACAATTGGGTTTGGGTTTGAGAAATTAAGGTGAGCTGACAAAATCGTGACGACTTGGCAAAGTTTTTGGGAGTTTGAAAAAATTGCAGTGACATGGAACTTTAGGAGAGAGATAAAAATTGAGCCTGTTTTTGTGAAATTAAGGAGCCGTGGCAAAATCGAGGCAACTTGGAAAAATCTAGGGGAGTTGGTAAAATTGGAAATCACATGGCAAATTGGATTGGTTGTATGAAATTCAAGATGGTTGGTAAAATCGAGAACTCTTTTCAAAATCTTACGGAGTTTGCAAAATCTAGGGTAGTTCGCAAAATTTGAATCCACTTGGTAAAATACAGGCGAGTTGTGAAAATTTCGATTAGTTTCGTGAAAATTTCGATTAGTTTCGTGAAATTTTAGAGAGTTGGCGAAATCGAGAAAACTTGGCAAAATCTAGGGCAGTTTGAAAAACTTCAAGTGACTTTAGTGGTTAGCGCGCTTGGCTACTGATCTAAGGGACTGGGTTCGAGTCCCTGGTAAGGCATGGCTGTTTGTGTCTTTTTTCTGCTGAGGACTGCCATCCTCACAGACCTTCTACTATGACATATAAACCGGCAGGCTCCTGTCAGACCTCTGTGGCAAGCAGCTGCTTGAGGGGGGTATTTATTTTATTTTTTTTTAGTGGCAAATATATGAGAGATTTAACGATTGAGATTGGTTTTGTGAAATTAAGACGAGTTGGCCAAAAGAAGGAAAGTGGGGAAATTCACACTGACTTGCTACAATTCAGTCGATATTCCTGTGAAATTATGGCAAGTCGGCAAAATTGGGAGATACATATCAAAATGCAGGAGAGTAGGAAAAATTGTCCCCCCTCCCCGGAGCGAAAATCTAGGTACGAACCCGACAGAGACAATTTTTTCGTTTTTTTCTCAGTTGGCAAAATTTTATTTTGGAGTTGGAAAATTTATTATTTCTCTTCCTCAACCATTGTCCGTCCCTACGCCCCTGATCCTTCTATTTGAGATTTTTTGACTTAAAACCAAGAGAATCGGACAAAATATTTGCGAATCCGTTTTAATGAAAATCGTATTAGCCAGAAAAATTCTCGATATTGGCTGTTTAGATTTCCTATGATACATTCAATTGCTTCCAATTATTTCCTTTGTAAATTTTTTTTGGAAATTTCGTTTTAATTAGTGTTGTATTAGTGAGAAAAGCAAATTATCCTATGAAGCTTTGTTTTAAGTAGGGCATTTCTTTCATTTTCCGTTTACTAGAAGGAACAGACTTCGTTTAGAAGGAACAGACTTCGTAAAAATTCTGCCACAGTGTGGGGTCGGATTAAAGTGGGTAAATGAAAATCCTATATAGAAAAAAGAGTAAGAATAATAGATACAAATACTGTGGTGCGTTCATGTAATTTAGAATTATTTCGGTCAGAACGCTTAAAAGTGAGTGACCTCCTCATTTATAATCTAAATTACGGGTTCTCAACGTGGAGTACGGGAAAAAGATTTTTGGGATACGCCGAGAGAACTAAAATGTCGCTAGATTTAGTAACAAAGTAAAAATAACCATTGTTAGACTGTAACTATATTTTTATCTATCTATACAAGGGGTACGCCAGTTACGTACACATTTCCAGGGGGTACGTGAAGCATAAAAGGTTGAGAACCATTGATATATATATGTTTTATTTTATTCCCATTATTATACTATAACTATAGTTTTATCTATCTATTAAAGGGATACGCCAGTTACATGAACATTTCCAGGGGGTACGTGGAGCATAAAAGGTTGAGAACCACTGATCTAAATCATAAGCAACAATTGGAAAATAAGTTACTTTCATGTATTATAGGTGGCGCAAAGTCCGCCACATTCCAATGAAAGAATTAAAAGTTTTATCCTGAAAGCGAATTTTCTTCGATGCGTGGATTTTATGGTAGAGCGCTCTGGCATGTGTCTACAGAGTTGCGGGTTCGATTCCCGCCATGTCAATAATAATTTTTCAGATCGATAATTGTTACTTCTCAGTTTCTTTATTTCAACATAATTTTCATATCCTCCCAACTGTGTTCCATCGAATTGTCTACCCAATTGTCTTATCCTCTCAACTGTCGTATCTTTCTGTTGTCGTATCCAATATTGTCGCACTTCCAATTTTTATCCACCCAGTTGACTTCCACCCAATTGTCGCGCTGCCGTGTAAAATTCATAGAAGATAATATATTTTAAAGGATTCAAATGCAAAACATTTTTTCTTAAGAAGGATATGACGATCAGTTTTCATTGAAGATGGGAGGAGATAATTATGTGATGGATGATGCTGAATATGTAGATTGAGAGTCTCAATTATTCTTTCATCATCGCTATCATCCTCTGCTCAAACAGGGCTAAAGGCGCAAGTTCAGTTCCTGAGATTACGTTTGAGGCTCATCCGTGAACAATTGTGATTACGTCGTTTTTAAGGAAAATCATCAATGCTTGCTGCTTTCCTTTTGTATTTTCCCTCTTGCTGATTTCCATATTGCTGAAATGCCTTTCGATCTGTTTAGACTCTATCCAGTTACTATGCCAATCGGCCCTAACGGTATTTCTTCACTCCTCTTCTAACCACCACTATTCTTTCAAACTTCTTAATTACAAGTAAGAAATGTTTCGTTTAATCCACTATCCGGAATTACTTCATTCAAAAAGGTCCAGAACTCATCCATAGGATGCATTACAAGAAGTCAAGAATAAAACTAATTACTTTGAAAAGTCGTTTATTACCAGTGGATAATGCAGTGCTGACCAACTTCTCTCAGACCGCGGGCCAAAGTAAAAGAATAGGATAGGTAATTGAATAGTCAGTTCATGCCACTTCAAAAAAATGTTTTATTATTACGAAAATTAATAAGTAATAATAAACCAATATAAATTTTCTAAACCTTATCAAATATTTCATTAATTTAATGGGAACAAAATGGCCGTAGCTGTTGGGCAATCATTTCTTTTAGGTCCATATCTATATTTGTTGTTACGAGCCGATGTATATGCTCAAGAGTAGAGTATTTCATGCATTTTCTCTTCCAGTTTTTTATATATTTCATATCAGAAAATGCGCGCTCACAGATATATGTACTTCCAAACGTAGAAATTATTCGGAGTCTAAAATCTTACATTTTTGACATTATTCTTTAGGCAAAAGTTTGACAATTTCTATTCCAGTTTCTCTATTAGATGCAGTAATTGGATCGTCCTGAAGGTCACATAACTCCATTTGATATTTAGGATCTACGGTGATAATATCAATATTTAATGGATTACTGAATAAATTTAAACTTTCTAAAGGTCATGAAATGAGAAAACCTTCTATTAAAATCTTCAATTAGCATATATAATTTAGTAACAAATTTTTCAAAATTCACTGTTTTACTAAGTTGCTTCATTTCTTCACAAAACTCTTTACAAGTTTCAAAATGAATTAAATTGTTTTCCTGCAAATTTGACTTCAACAATTGTAGTTTGTTTCTAAACCCAGTAACATGATGATAAAGACAGCACACGTTTTGATCTTTTCCTTGTAAGGATTTATTCAAGATATTTAAATAATCTGTAATATCTGTTAGGAAAGCAAGTGAACATAGAAAATTTTCATCAACAAAACTTGCTATTAAATCTTCATCGGTGCCCAGTTTTGTGAGATTTCTTTTCGAAGTGCAAAAAACGTTTGAGGCATTTCCGGCACTAAACCAGCGAATTGCCATACTCAGCATGAATTTTTCTGCGGATAATTCATGCTGATTCTTCTCAGTCTGCACTATTCTTCTCAGTCTGCAGCGCGCCAGGCTTGTAATCTGCGGTTTCCAGGTTCGAGACCCAGCTGGGTCAGCGTTGAGATTGTTCTCCGCAAAACTCCCCACCCTGCCCAAGGTCAGTAAAAGTAACCGGTTGGATTGGAAAGGTCGCCGTCCGTCGGATGGGACGTTAAGCCGTGGCCCCGTGTGCGGAAGAGCCGTACCCTTTGCACGCTAAAGAACACGCTGGATGGCCTTGACGGGAGGCTACCATTTGTTTCCCATGAGAAGAGATTGGATTGGGTTGTTTTACCTCCCGAGCGGCACTTTTTTGCACACCATGGGCTAAATGGCCAGGTCATAAGGACCACGAAGGCTCAGAGAAGGTTGGGGAAGGAAACCCACTGGAACGGCTTTTGGGAGACAGATGGTAGCCTCCCGTCAAGGCCATCCAGCGTGTTCTTTAACGTGCACAGGGTATGGCTCTCCCGCACACGGAGCCACGGCTTAACGTCCCATTCGACGGACGGCGGCCTTTTCAAGCCCATCGGTGTCCCCTACTGATCGTGGGCAGGAAGGGGAATTTTGCGGAGAAAAATCTCAACGCTGACCCAGCTGGGACTCAAACCTGGGAACTACAGATTAGGAGCCTGGCGCGCTACCGAATGAGCCACCCCCACCCCCGCCCCCCATCAGAAGAGACATTAAGCAGTGTGACCACGTGAGGAAGAGCCATACTCTGTGCACATTAAATAATGCGCTGGATGGCCTCTACGGAGACTATAATCTGTTCCTAATAGCTGCTCAGTGGGTCTCTTTCCCCATCGACTGTGAACCCTTGGAACCTAGCCATTTAGCACGCTGTGCCTCAGTAGCAAAAAAACTGCTCCTCGGAGGTAAAACAACCTGATCCTTAAAGTCCTATTCGGAGGACGGCATTCTTTCCAAGCCCATCGGTTGTCTGTTTCTAACAGAGAACAGGGTGGGGGTTAGTGAAGATAATTCTGAACTCAAGTACAGTAAGGATTCCAACCTGGGAACTGCGGATTATGAGCCTGATGACATGACTGACCCATTCCTTACATTTGAAATGGTGATTCAAATATTTGTAATGGGTCATTGGTTCAGGTCCTGTTGCGTTCAATAAGATACGAGAAGAAGTTCCTTGAATGTTCAGGTTAGTGTAGAGCCCCCTCTTTGAGTCTTCTTACAATTTCTTGTGTCATATCTCGCGAGGGGCGGGGGTGGCTCAGTCAGTAGGGCGCCAGGCTCGTAATCTGTAGTTCCCAGGTTCGAGTCCCAGCTGGGTCAGCGTTGAGATTTATCTCCGCAAAATTCCATGCCCACGGTCAGTAGGGGACACCGATGGGCTTGGAAAGGCCACCGTCCGTCGGATGGGACGTTAAGCCGTGGCTCCGCGTGCGGGAGAGCCATACCCTGTGCACGTTAAAGAACACGCTGGATGGCCTTGATGGGAGGCTACCATCTGTCTCCCAACAGCTATTCCAGTGGGTCCCCTTCCCCAACATTCTCTGAGCCTTCGGGATCCATGTGACCTGGCCATTTAGCCCACGTTGTGCAACAAAGTGCCCCTCAGAGGTAAAACAACCCAACCCAACCTTAGCTCAAAGTTAGGGTGTGTTGCAAATGTACTGTTCGATGTCGTCTGTCAGTGTCCACATGTACTGTTCGATGTCTTCTGCATCATCGGGGAATCTTTGTTAGGTGGCCATTGCTTCAGCTACCATTGACTCTACAACACAGGCGTATGCCCTTGTAATGGTACCAAGAACAACGTGCATGGATGTGCAAATGGCGTCGCATTGTCTTTTCGAATGAATCCTGCTTCAGTATGCAGCACCATGATGGAGAAATCGGTATCTGATGGCACCACGACAACAGGCTCAGTGAGACATGCATGATGCAGGACCATACAGGTTCGGCTGTTATGGGGTGCCAATGGAATCTGGTCGTGCATGTGCCTCGTACGCATAACTGGTACTTCGAACAGCCAACTTTGCACGGCAACAGGCTCAGTTAGACATGCATGATGCAGGACCATACAGGTTCGGTTCCTGGTGTTATGGTATGGGGTGCCAATGGAATCTGGTCGTGCATGTGCCTCGTACGCATAACCGGTACTTCGAACAGCCAACTTTGCATTACTGAGGTGTTGGAGCCTGTGGTCGTACAGTCGCTCAAAAAGTTATCCAAACACTACGGCTGATTACAGAATTCAGTAAAAATATCTGGCAACGATTTTTTAGAAAATACTGATCTGGCAACCTTCGTGTCGTGTGACACGAAGGTTGCCAGATCATTAATTTCTTAAAAAATCGTTGCCAGATATTTTTTTTCTGAATTCTGTAATCAACCATAGTTTTCGGATACTTTTTTGAGCGACTGTAGGTGGTCATATTATTTTGATACTTGATCGTGTGGACTCACTCACGGAAATATTGAGCGTGTGCAGTTACCGTTCACAGCAAACTGGAGCGTGTACAGCTCCAGATATTTTTCCTGAATTCTGTAATCATGTGACACGAAGGTTGCCAGATCACTAATTTCTAAAAAAATCGTTGCCAGATATTTTTTCTGAATTCTGTAATCAACCATAGTTTTCGGATACTTTTTTGAGCGACTGTAGGTGGTCATATTATTTTGATACTTGATCGTGTGGACTCACTCACGGAAATATTGAGCGTGTGCAGTTACCGTTCACAGCAAACTGGAGCGTGTACAGCTCCAGATATTTTTCCTGAATTCTGTAATCATGTGACACGAAGGTTGCCAGATCACTAATTTCTAAAAAAATCGTTGCCAGATATTTTTTTCTGAATTCTGTAATCAACCATAGTTTTCGGATACTTTTTTGAGCGACTGTAGGTGGTCATATTATTTTGATACTAGATCGTGTGGGCTCACTCACGGAAATATTGAGCGTGTGCAGTTACCGTTCACAGCAAACGAGCGTGTACAGTTGCTGTACACGCTCCAGATATTTTTCCTGAATTCTGTAATCATGTGACACGAAGGTTGCCAGATCACTAATTTCTAAAAAAAAATGGTTGCCAGATATTTTTTCTGAATTCGGTAATCAACCGTAGTGTTCGGATACTTTTTTGAGCGATTGTACCTTATATTCAGGGGCTCTCTGGTGCCATTTTCCAACAGGACAATGCTCGACCACATGTGACATGCATTGTCCAACGTTCCTTGATAGCCACAATGTGACACTTCTGCCTTGTCCTGCGCATTCACCGTATCTGTCCCCAATTGAACATGTCTGGTCCATGATCTAACGACGACTAGCACACCAGACACCAGCAACTGCTACAACAGATGAACTTTGGCTACGTATTGAAACTGCATGGACTGACATTCCCCAAACACACATCCAAAGTCTCATCCTCTCAATGCCGGACCGTGTAGCATCGGTTATTGCCGCTCATGGTGGCTACACAAGATACTGATTTCTTTGTATTCCACAAATCTAACCGAGTTGCATTTGCAATCATTTGATCCTTGTAACATAAGCTATGTATTCACTAAATATGGTTTTGATATCTCTTGTCTTTCCTGGTGTTGCACTTTAAATGTTCAGCATTGTATATTAGAAGAAATCAAAACAGCCGATATTAACATTATTCTCCATAATCCGACTTTCGATACAATGGATTTTTATATTTCTATTTTATTCTGTCCATTCTAAGTAAAACAACTTTAAATAAAAAGAAAGATTGCAGAAAACGAAAATTCGTAAGACTACCAATATTCTCAATAATCTGACATTCAATAAAATGAATGTTTAAAAGATTACAGGAAATTAAAACAAATCAGACTGACAATTATTTTCGCTAATCCGACTTTCGATACAACGGATTTTTACATTTCAGTTCATTCCAAGTAAAACGATCTGGAATAAAAATCACGTACCCTAGAAAAAAAAACTCTGTAAGGCAATTAATATTCTGATTAAGCCAGCACTAAATAAAAATACATTTTGAAGGTTCTTTCCTTCTTATACATACAGGCGAAAATCGAAACACACCTAAAAGCAAATTGTAACATCCACCACTATTTATACTTTTTCTCGCTAATCAGGCGTTGCTCGAAACGGATTTTCACGTGTCAATTGCATTGTGTTTCTTCTAAACGGAACAATCTTTAGTCAAAGGAAAGGAACAAGCAGGAACGTAATCAGAATAAGAATTTCGTATTCTCACAAATCCTACATTGAATGAAACGAAAAATACTTTCCTTTCTGGACTAACAAACCGAATATCAAAGGAATGCCTTTGGGAAACTAAACCAACCTACATTTGTAAGTATTTTAGCCAATCTGTAATTAATGACGCATTCCTATATATTTTGCATAATAGGACTTTGATTAAAATATATTAATTGATTATTACCAGGAAAGAAACTGCAAAGAACAACATTTATTCTTATGCATCGTCGTGTCCGTTAGTCGATCCCTTTAATTGAGATTCTTTGACTTGAAACCCAGAGAATCGAAAAAAAAAAATTTAAGAATCCGTTTTAATGAATTTAGCCAGAAAAATTCTAGATTTGCTAGGTACATTCAAATGTTTCCAATTGTTTCTTTAAAAAAGTCCTTTTGAAAGTTTCCTTTTATTTTTTGGGGTTGTATTAGTGAGAAAAGCAGATTATCCTATGAAGGTTTGTTTTGCATTAGGGCATTTCTTTCATTTTCCGTTTACTACGTTTAGAAGGAACAAATTTGAAAACATTCTGCCATAGTGTTGTGTCGGATTGAAGAAGGTACATACAAATCTTATATAGGAAAACGAATTAAGTAGAACAGAAACAAATACTGCAGTTCGTTCATGATTTTTTAGAATTATTTCCGTCAGAATGCTTAAGAGTGGGTGACCTCCTCATTATATTCTAAATCATTGGCAACAATTGAAAAATAAGTTGCCTCTCATGAAGTATAGATGGCGCAAGGTCCGCCACATTTCAGTGAAAGATTTATGTCTTATCCTGAAAGCTTATTTTCGTCTTTTGCGTGTTTTTATGGTAGAGCGATCTGGAATGTATCTAGTTAGTTGTGGGTTCGATTCCAGCCATGTCAATAATAGTTTTCAGATGGATAATTCTTGTTTCTCATAATTTCCTTATTTGAACTCAATTGTCATATCTTCCCAATTGTGTTCCATCCAATTGTACACCCAATTTTCTAATCCTCCCAAATGTCGTATCTTCCCGATTGTCGTATTAAATATTGTCGCACTTCCATTTGTTATCCACCTAGTTAAATTCCACAAAATTGTCGCGCTCACGTTTAAAATTCATAGAATAAAATATATTTTAAAGCCGGGGTTGGGAGATAATTATGTGATGGATGATGCGGGATATGTAGCTTCAGAGTCCTCAATTGTTCTCTCATTATCGCTATCGTCCTCCGCTTATACAGGTCTAAAGGCGAAAGTACAACTCCAGAGGTTACGTTTCAGGCTCATCCGTGAACAATTGTGATTACGTCCTTTTTAAGGAAAAACATCAATAGTTGCTGCCTTTCTGCTTGTATTTTCCATCATGAACGGCCTTTCGATATATTTAGACTCGATTTAGTGATTATAACAATCGGACCCAAATTTTTTTTGACACCTGATCTAACCACCGCTATTCTTTCAAACATGTTAATTACAAATAAATAATGTTTCGTTTTATCCATGAATCCTTAGTCTCCAATATTTACAGTTCGGGAAGGCATCCATAGGGTGCATTATAAGAAGTCAAGAATCGAAGTAGTCATCTCAAAAAGATGTATATTACCGGTGGATAAAGGTTTGAATCTAACATATCCTATCGTGTTACACATTGAGTAACATCGGATGCATTGTAAGACGTCACAATAACAGCAACCGGATCCGCATTTACATAAACATTGAAGGGGAGGGAGTGGGGGCAAGAAACAACATCGAGCCAGAAAAATGCAGGGGCCGCAAAAAAATGCCGCAAAAGACTGGATTAATGTAGTATAACACATCCCGCTCCGTTTCATAGGTTTTCAAAATTTGCTAAATATGTTAAATATTTTAGCCACTCTCTTAGCCTTACTACTCTTCTAAAAGAGTGTGCGTGATGGTCCCTTAGGCCTCGGATAAAATATTTATATTACCAAGGATAGTAGATAAAATCCGTATAAACGTGTGCAAATATTAGTGCATTATTAATAAATGACCTAAGAGAAAAATGACATTCGATAATGAGAAAAAGCTAATTTGAAAATTCAACGAGGATATTTTAAAGAGAAAAAAATGACTTCGGTAAAGTCACAAATTAAAAGAAAAATTTATTTTATTAAAATGAAGCGATCTTTCTGCTGACAGAGCAAACAAGTGGAAAAAATTACTTGGCTGTTGCGCAAAAAGCTTGAATTAAATGTGTGGAATTTCAATCGTGGAAATCACGAAGTCTACAGAGTAAAATGTGAAGTTGATATGTTGATTAATAAAATGAATAGACTTTCAATTATAGCGTAGATTCACCTCCCTTGACACCAGAGAGCAGACGTTTGCCAAGCAGTGCCTTATGTCCGACTCTGAGTGTCAAGATACTGCTGGACGTGTGTGGCGCAATCCCAGCTTGAAGGTCAGATCGAGACTCCTACTGGAAACCCTCTACCACTGACTAACCTATGTGAACGACTGTGACCAAAATATCACGGGATGTTTCGTGCAGCGACCACATTAATTAACAGGTTGGTAATGGCGGCATAAAACGGGAGACGAACAAAGGGAACAAGAGAGAGAGGCCCACATACACTTCGAGGGGAGAGATGCTCAGATATAATCCGAGAGATAGGGAGATGCTCAATACACCCCCAGAGCGAGAGAGATACATCGAGATGCGCGCTTGCAGTCCGAGAGCCAGGAAGGACGAGAGCTGTCATCCCGCTGGAGCACTGAATCAGAGGGTTTTGCTGCAAGCCATTAGCACCTCCCAACTAATGAACAGACCTAGCCAGACAGGTTCAGCTGAAAGGAACGCACCACCCGTAGTCGACAAGGAACAACCACAGGACGCTTCAGCCGGCCCCTCGACGGCATCTGTGAATGAATAAGGTACGAATACCGCTTCTCCTCTGGTTAAAAATTATAGTCGCATATTAGTTAAATTATGTTTCTTCACAGTGCCTAGTAGTATAATTCCAGTGTGCATAAAATCTGTTTAAAGGAAATCAAAATAGCTGACGTTAACATTATTCTCGCTAACCCGACTTTCGATACAACGGATTCTTATATTTCTAATTTATTCTGTCCATTCTAAGTGAAATAATCTCAAATAAAGGGGACGACTACAGGAAACTAAAATGGGTAAGACTACCATTATTCTCAAGAATCTGACATTCAATAGAATGAATGTTTAAAAGGTACTTTTCTTATAAAGGAAAAAGTCGGAAATCAAACGAATTAATTACGGGAAATCAAAACAACCGATATTAAGAGTTTATTCTCGCTAATCCGACTTTCGATTCCATCCGATTTCTGTTCCATTCTTTATTCCATTTCTGTTCGTTCCAAGTAAAACGATCTGGAATAAATATAACATACCTTAGAAAACCAAACTCTGTAAGACAATTAATATTCTCACTAAGTCAGCGTAAAATAAAAGTACATTTCGAAGGTTCTTTTTTCTTTTCTTATAGATACAGGCAGAAATCCAAAAACACATAAAAGCAAATGATAACATCCACAAAAATTTATATTTATTCTCGCAAATCAGGCTTTGCTCGAAACGAATTTTCACCTATTAATTTCATTATGTTTCTTCTAAACGGAACAATCTTACCTCAAAGAAAAGGAGCTGCAGGAACGTAATCAGAGTAAGAATTTTGTATTCTCACAAATCCTACATTGAATAAAACGAAGAATTCTTTCCTTTCTGAACTAACCAATCGAATATCAAAGGAATGCCTTTGGAAAACTAAACCAACCCTCATTTACAAGTTTTTCAGGTAATCCTTGATTAATGACGCATTTGTCTCTATTCTCTATAATACAACATTGATTAAAATATATTAATTGGTTATTTGTAATCGAAGAAACCCAGGAAAGAAACTGCAAAGAACAACATTTATTCCACGCTTGAACAGCATCTGACGTTGTAGTTTGAGAAGATGAGAAAATAGATCTCGTAGTTTTCTTAAATAAATTTCTTATATCTGCCGATTCCCATGTTTTCCGTTTCTGGTTCAAAAATGCCACAACAACTTCGAATGCTCACTTTTGAAATTTTGACCGTCCCCGACTCTAACCCGGATCCTGAATTTAGTGGTGTCAAAGTAAAACCAGTACAACAGAATATTCTCCCTTCAATCGATTGATCTTGCAACTTTTACGACAGGATTGACGAAATAAGCGTGGAAATATTGATGTACTTTTAAAATCAGGAACATTGAAAAAACATTTTCGCGTTATAAAATGTATATTTTGCGAGAAATACAAATAAGAAAGGGTTGAAAGTTATAGTTACGATCACAAACAATAGATGGCGGGATCAACTAACCGTAATATTTTATCAACTTGAAATTGATCTTAATATTAATATTAATTAAACAGTTATTATTATTCCTTTCAGAAGGCAATCGATGTTAGTCAATTATGTAATATACAAAGACAATCTTAAAATACATTCGTTAATTTTGCCTTACAAATTTTCATACGATTTTATTCGCAAATCTTTTGTTTTCCGATATTTGCCTGTACATGGTAGCTAAGTAGTCACTGGAAGGATAGCTATGCACCAATCCCCTGTGATGATGTATAGAACCGGCCAGGCCTAGAACCAAATGCCGACCGTTAGTACCTTGTGGAAATGAACGGAAGCGGATGGCTGCCAGATTAGTGTGGCGTACTGTTCTCGACAACTATGGCTACTTTTCTTTTTTTTTACGCTGCTGGGGAGTAATCAGCCACACAGAGTCCTGGTGCTGACCATATAAACCTACTGGCCTGGACTGAAATAATTCTCTGAGCTTGTTTATGGATCCTGAATTTGCTAGGCTGGTGGGCTTCTAAGGAGGGAAAATCTTCCACTGTGTTTTCGGTTTCTTTGTGGGTTGACAGCACCAAGTGAATAGATTCACAGGATATGTTTTGTCAGCTGGTGGATAATCCTGAGCAGAAACCATCGCAGGCACCTGAACTCTTGCTTCTACTGGCATTGTCAAATTCTACATTGGAGGAAGTCTGCTAGTGAGATGGTTTCAGCCTTTCAATGTGGGGGAACGGGTCTTTGCCCCATGCCTGCGATTAGGCGGCTGTTTGATATTGTCGGCATTCCCTCTCTCAACAAACATAGTTTCTTTAAACATCCCACTAACCATTTTATCACCATAGGAAGTTGGAATGTGAGGATTCTGCACAGAGCTTTTTCTCTTAATGTCCTCACACAAGAATTCCAGCGTTATAATTTAGATATTCTTGGCCTGCAAGAGACCAGATTGACAGATAAAGGTTAGATTCTTAAAGATAATCTTAAATGTCTCTTTTCACGGAGGGCAGATAATAAGCATTAACAAAGGCGTAGAACTACTTCTCAGCAGAAACGCTAGTGATGCTCTTCTAGGATATAAGTGAACTAATGAAAGGTTTCTTACAGCAAAATTTCAGACAAATATTAAAGACTTGAATGCTATCTGCTGCTGTGCCCCCACTGAGGATGCTGATGAGGATGAGGAGGGTAGATATTAAAGACCACAGGTTATTTTGAATTCTGTCAAGAAAGGAGATATTACCCTTGTTCTACGTGACTTCAATGCCCGAGTTCGTGCTTACTCTGACCTTTGGGGAAGAGTGATACGCTCTTTTGGTATTGGTAGCTGTAATGGCAACGGGCAACGAACGTCTCTTCAGGTAAGTAACCTCAATGGTTTCAGAATAACTAACACTTATTGCAAACACCGCGAATGGGTTTCACCTGATAGGCTGCATAAAGATATGATTGATTATATATTAATTAACAGCAAATGGTCTGGTTCTGTTAGGAATTCAGGTCATTTAGGTGAGCTGAAATTGGATCTGATTATTACCTTGTTAAAAATGTCTTGCAACTTAGATTTAAAATGTGTTGTGCTAGCGTTAAAAAATTTACCTTTAATACCGAAGCTCTGAAACAACCAGTTATAGCTAAAGTTTACAATGATAGGTTACTTAGTCGTTATGAGAGTTGTAGTTTGCTTACCACTGAAGTTGAGGAAGAATGGATCATTTTCAACAGGCTTGTTTTGGAAACTAATATAAATCTTTTAGGAAAAAATGACCAGAGGAGGCAGAATTATTTGAGTGATAAGGCACTTGAGTTTTTTTCAGAAAGAAAAATGCCTTTAATTAATATCCTACTAGTCCTAATAGAAAGCATTACAGAGAGCTTAATAAGCATGTAAAGGATCAGTTTGCTGCTGATCAGAATCTTTGGCTTGATGGCTTGGCTGACAAAGCCGAGGAAGCAGTTAGACAGCACAACAGCAGAGAGCTGTACCAAATAGTTAATGTTTTGTGTGGTAGAAAACGGTCATGTATACAGGGATTGAAGGATAAATAAGGTAAGGTTATAGAAGGTGAGGATTCTGTCATAGCTAGGTGGGCTGAGCATTTCGTTGATGTTCTAAACAATGTGGTTAGTTACACTCCCATTGTTTGTAATGACGATATATGCATTGTTGGCTTTAATGTTGGCCCTATAACACAATCTGAAGTTATTTTGACTATTTCTAAACTTAAATTACATAAAACCCCAGGGGTAGATGAAATTACTCCGGAAATGCTTAGAGCTAGGAATGTTTCGGTTAGCACTTCGATGACTGAAATTTCATATATCTTTTATGATAAAGGTATGGTTCATAAACATTTTACCAGAGCTATTATTATTCCTATTTTCGAAAAAGGTGATCGCAGTTCTTGTGATAACTATAAGGGTATCAGTCTACTCTGTGTTCCAGGTAAAGTTATTTTTGTGATTGTAATTCATAGAATTAAGAATCTGGTTGACAGGCAATTGCATGATCAGCAATGTGGATTCAGAAGTGGTAGGGGATGTGTAGATCAAATATTTTCACTTAGGCAGATTCTTGAGAAATGCTTAGAGTTTCAGAAATCTTTGGTTGTAGCTTTGTTGATTTCAAAAAGACTTTCGACTCTGTTGATCGTCATAATTTGTGGTTGATGTGAGATCGTATGGCATACCAGACAAGTTAGTTAACATAATGGTAGCTCTCAATAATAGAACTGAATTATTTGTGATGGTTGGTAAGGCTTGTAGCAATTGGTTTTGCATTACTTCTGGTATTCGACAAGGGTGCACTTTGTCTTCTTTTCTCTTTAGTTCGGTTATTGAATATGGTATGCGATATTCATTGCAAGTGAAAGATTTTAGCCTCAAATTGTCTGGAGATACGAAAATTTCAGATTTAGATTATGCTGATGATTTAGACCTTTTGGTCAATGATGTTGATGAGATCAAATCTTTCATTGTAACTGTTGATGATACTGGTGTTAGAGTAGGTTTGATGATAAACAGGGAGAAAACTAAAGTGATGATAATTGGTCATGTAGGCTATTATTCAGTTAATCTGAATGGTTTGAGTCTTTAGCAGGTGTCACGGTTTAATTATCTTGGGAGCTATGTAACAAATAATGTTGATGTGCGGCTTGGGATTAACAGACGAATAGATATTGCAGCCATGACTTTTATGAATCTGTGGAGAGTGTGGAGAAATAGGCGT
This sequence comes from Ryuthela nishihirai, assembly GCA_038380435.1. Lineage (NCBI taxonomy): Eukaryota > Metazoa > Arthropoda > Arachnida > Araneae > Heptathelidae > Ryuthela > Ryuthela nishihirai. The sequence continues at coordinate 87,687 of JAWZYU010000084.1, forward strand.
ATACACCTAAAGAATGAAATTTGACTGTATAATATTTGGTTCTTTCTAGGGTTAGTTATGAGAGTGAAACTTGTCGCTTTGCAAACAAGATAACAGGAAACTAGATGCTTACGCAGTGTCTTGGGCATTAGGTGGTTTAACTTTGTAACTAATGATATGGTTAGGCATAAAGATCGGTAACCTCCTTTAAGCAGCATATTGTGCAGAGAGACACTCAGCTCGTTTGGCCATGTTGCCCGTATGGATAATTATAGATTGGCGAATAGAGTTATGAACAGTGTGCCTAAACGCCCCAGAAAAAATTGGGAGACCTAGTATGCGGTGAGCAGATAATGTCAAAGAGAACCTTGTTATTATTGGTTGCAGTGGCCAGATGCAGCATATGTAGCTCAGGGCAGATATGCTTGGAGAACTAAATTGCACAGCCTGGTTGGACCTCCGAAGCCCATGGCTGTTAAAGGATGATGATGATCATAGTAACTAAATCAGCCATTATATATATTACTATGATCATCAAACAGCCATTATATATATTACTACATTACATATACTATATATATTACTACATTATACAGCCATTATATATATTACTATGATCATTAAATTTTAGTCCAATAACAACATATTTTGGTACATTTTAATAAATGATAATGATGATCTTGTTTTAGAGCAGAGAAATTTTCCTTCTTTTATTTAGGAATCTAGTTTTATTTTTGTTTTTTCTAGTGGTGGTTCGCTAAGTTTCGGTTTAAAAAATAATTATACTGCTACAGTTAGGTATTATTTTTATGCTGATCATTGTTGTCGTTAATTAATCTGTTTGCTGTTCTTAAACTTGATCTTAAAAATACTTTTCGCACTACCAATGTTATTACATTGGTATGTACTATAACAACCTAACCAAGCTTTTGTTTTTTGCTTGCTTATATATTGATTAAATTATGGTAAATGATCTAATGACAACAAACCTTTACTTGAGGTGCGTGCAAGTAGGTTACCTATTTGTCAACTAAGTTGTTAGGAAGATATAGGTTTTAGAGGAACAGAACCCTTTCCTTAATCGGGATTTGTTTGTAAAAGACATTCTTTCATTTCATTTCTTCCGTAAGAATTGGTGTATCGTGAAGGATACGTACCTGACAACATTAAAGTAAATAACCTTTTTAACGTATCATTGAACGAAAGCGAAATATTTAGTATATACTTAAACTAAAGTTAGTTACTTCTTGTAGTTTATGATTTTGGAAAAGTACAAGATTAACAGAAATTAAACGCGTTTTAATTGGTTACTAGTTCTCAAATACTTGATAAGCAGACAGAGGAATTTTTGCTGATCAACGAATGAGTGGAGAAATCATCTCATTGGAAATCTCTTAGGAGCTCTTTTTTAACATTCACGTGCTCTGTCTCTCCTTCATAGAGCCATTCCTAAGCTTCATATTAGATGGACATTGAGTTTTCCATGGTCATTAGTATTCATTTTCATACTGAGGGAGGAGCAAGAAGAGGAAATCGAAAGATATAATGCTTGGCTACAATTCTGAAACACAATCATCTACATCTAAATCATGAGTCGTGGTAGGCTTATCTAAATGGTTATAATAACATGTTTACATTACTTTGAATTGATTTTATGAAAACACTGCAAAGAAACAGTGCATAATGATTAAAGTAGTTTTTCTCAAATGAGAAGCAAGGTTCTTTACATCACTAGAACAAAATGAGTCGTTTAAATAATCGCCACATGCCATGAAGCACCATGATGATGACGATCAGTTGGAGAGATTTTCGTTTTCGAAATGACGATTAGAATTCCGAAGTCTCCTACCCTTCTGTAGATAGGAAAGGAATTCTCAAGGAACAATCGAAGGACTTAAACGGAGTTTATGAATGCAACACATCTGTGTCTTATGATGTCATATGTAAAGCATCACAGAAGATCAACCAAAGATTTCCAACGTCCTTCCCACCTCAATTTATCCTTCAATTGACGAACCATGAAACACTTTTAAAGTGATATCCAATAAACAATTTCCCATGAGGAACTCACAGATATTTTTATAGCAAATAATCATGTGGTTCGCTACAAGCTTTCGGATTGCTTTCTTACTACATATAATTTATAATTATTGTGAAATGAAAAATTCAATAATCTCCTATTCATTTATCAATAGTCTACGATTTACGGAAATTTTGTACAGAATATCACGCTTACGGAAATATTATCTCACTACTCAGTTTCTTTGAATGGCAAAATTTCCCAAGTAAGTTAAATTTTTCGGATAAGATTTTTGTTGTTATTTTACATCTCGAAATGCAGCAAATTTCAGCGATGTTGTCATAGACCGTTGTGATAACACCCGTACGCTTTCTCTTCACCTGGGGTTGCAAGTGAAGCCACAGATCTGCTGGTTGTTACATTCATTGGACTTTAACTTACACTTGCTTATATTTATCTTTTTTCATATTTTTTCGTTGAATGCATGTTTTAGAAATTAGATAGCTTCGAAGTCAAATTCCCATTGACGTAACATGGAAATTATGTAATATTTTGGTAGCTCAGTGTATTTAACGTTAAAAATATTCGTTCACTATTTAAAGTCATGTAACATAGGACTCAAACATCTAAACCTATCCGTTAGCCATTATTCTTGAATTATCGATAAATATTTCTACATTTCTTTTGTGTTTGAGCAGTAGAAAAAGCATTGCCACGCACATTTATTTCTATACTGGTTCAATAATTGTAATATATTTAGATGAATATGTTGAAAAATATCCAGTACCAGTATTTCTCATATTGAAATGTATTCTAGGAAGATGCTGCCATCTAGTGAAAGATACTCGAACTAGCCGTAAGATAGACGCCTGATCTTGAAAGGAATAATTCAGGTCACTTCATGAAATAAACTTCCGCCACCAATAAATAGCGATTTCCATCATCTGTCCTAAGGAACGGACCCATTACATCAATGTCTATTCTCTGAAGAGAGTCACCAACATTATACGTTTGGAGCTTAGTCTTAGAGCCTTTCTTTGCTGCACAAGCCTCACATTGCCTACGCCATCTTTCAAAGCCTGCCCTACATTTAAACCAATGAAATTTCTTCTGGTGTTCGCTAATGTCTTATTAACAGCGATATATTATAACCTCATCTGTCAGACGATGTAATGGCCTTGCGATGTAATGAACAAAGAAGCTATACTAGGATTACAAGATTTTACTGTGTAATTTTTTTAAATAAAAAAATTAAATACCCCCTCAAGCAGCTGCTTGCCCAGTAGCACTATTATGAACATCTTTCATCGTTAGTTCCTCTCTGGAGCTAGGAAGGATTATCTGCTAACTGATCAGTCGCCCAGTTTGATTCTCTCATCTTCCGTATAGTACACCATAATTCACTTCTAAGGAGTCCCACTACGCCTAATAGTTTTTAGTAGTTGGGTTATATCTCGAGATTTGCTCCCAATTAGGTCTTACATTAGATTTTTCAATTAAATCTGATATTGGCTTTATATCTTCATTGTCTAGTTGGTGCTTTCTAATCTGTATTGAACTCCAGATGTTAGGATTATCACTCTTTTCTTGTGTATCGATATTAACAGTCTTATGAGCATTATATCATTAGTACCATAATATTTTCACTCTGTATTATAGCAATGCTTACAGTTGTCAATGCATGGACGTCTGGAAAAGGCATCTACATTTCTGTGTAACTTGCCACTTCTATGATCAATAAGAGAAATTGTACTCTTGCACTCGCTGTATTCACCTATTAATTTGTCCAGGGATTTGAAAGTTTAGTTTCCACTTGAGGGCAGCATGATCACTACGAATAAGAAATTTCTGGCCATAGAGATAACGACGAAAATGTTGCATTGCTTTTATTATTGCTAACAGGAAATTTATGAGAAATAACGTTTTGATTAAATTTATATTGCAAGCGACTTTTTAAAAACTTTTTGGCAGTATGAAATCCTCGCTGTGTTGATGACTTCCACATATGAATATGTGTTTCGCTATGTGATGGACAAATCTTAATCCATCGTTTACCCAGATACATCGGTTGTCCATTTTTCATCTGAACGACCTTTCTAGATATCTAGAAAGCATTTCGTTCTTCATATATTTCTTCGATACTTCGTATTAAGTGTGAAGCCTTTCCCTATTTACAACGAAGTCCATGTTTTTCTTCCTTTCGTAATATGATTATTATGAAAATATATTTATTTTTTAAAGTATTTTTGAAGTACGATGAAAAGATTTAAATCAATCACGAATAAATATACACTCTTCAATCAGTATGACATTCCTCGGATTTGGGCGGGGTAGATTCCTCGGATTTGGGCGGTAAAACAAGAAGAATGGATTTCATTTTTAAATGAATAAATTAAGCTTGAACTGTAACAATTTAGGTTAAAGTAAAAAATATTTGATTTTGTTCTTTTATTATTTTATCAAATTTCTGACTAAATTTTCTTTGTATACATGTTTGTTTCCGTTTATACAATTTTAAAACAAAGGATAAAAATTTTCTGGAGCAGCTCCCCCACTAATTTTAGCTACGAGCCGCCACTGCTTACGACAAAATAACTAACTAATGGAAATCGATTACATTAACAAGACCTATTTTATTCACAGAAAACAATTAACTTTACAAACATTTACAGTCCATATTTATTTTCACCATCAATCTTTTCTCTCGCTGCACAGAAACCAAATCTCTAAATCACCTACAGCGGAGAGCACACTACTCAACTTCTCCTCAATATCGCTATGATCTAATAAAGGCAAAAGATCTTTACAGTCATATCCTGGAGCACCCATATATTTCTGAGTCTGGTCCCATATGGTGAACGCCTCTATCATAACATTGTAGACGGATTTCAAGTCAGGTCCCATCTTGTAGGTTACGTACCAGTTGACGCGTTCTTTGTCTTCCTCTTTCAATTTGCACCAACTTTGGAAGCACTTTTGCATGCCATCACTCAAGCTACCTGTGGGGAGATGAAATGAACGGATTAGTAACTTTTGGGAAACTATACATATACGGCAGGGTTGTGTTGTTTAACCTCTGAGCGGCACTTTTTTGCACACCATGGGCTAAATGGCCAGGTCACATGGAGCCCAAAGGCTCAGAGAAGTTTGGGGGAGGGGACCCACTGGAACAGCTGTTGGGAGACAGATGGTAGCCTCCCGTCAAGGCCATCCAGCGTGTTCTTTAACGTGCACAGGGTATGTCTCTCCCGCACACGGGCCACGGCTTAACGTCCCATCCGACGGACGGCGGCCTTTCCAAGCCCATCGGCTCCCCTACTGACCGTGGGCAGGGCGGGGAATTTTGCGGAGGCAAATCTCAGCGCTAACCCAGCTGGGACTCCAACCTGGGAACTATAGATTACGAGACTGGCGCGCTACCGACTGAGCAACCCCGCCCCTATACGGCAGGGACGGATCTAGAAGAAAATCAAAGGAGAGGGGGAAAGAAACACAATCGAGCAGAAAAAATGTAAAGGCGGAGGGCAATATAGTATAATATTTCTACCTCTGCTTTACAGGTTTTCAAAAAAAAATAGCTTAAAAAATTCGTGAAATATAAATAACCTAAAAAATTGTTTGTCTCTTTTACCCTTACTTGCATTCTGAAAGGAGTAAAGCTAGGGGGGATGAAGGGGGCCCCTCCCCCTAGATTCTGCCCTGATAAACGGCATATACATCTTTATATATATATATATATCTGTATAATTTATTATATATACAGGTTGTCTAAAAATATAGGTACAGTCGCACAAAAAAGTATCCGAACACTACGGTTGATTACAAAATTCAGAAAAAATATCTGGCAACGATTTTTTTTAGAAATTAGTGATCTGGCAATCTTCGTGTCACGTGATTACAGAATTTAGGAAAAATATCTGGAGCGTGTACACGCTCCAGTTACCGTTCACAGCAAACTGGAGCGTGTGCAGTTACTGTACACGCTCCAATTTGCTGTGAACGGTAACTACACACGCTCAATATTTCCGTGAGTGAGCCCACACGAACTAGTATCAAAATAATATGACCACCTACAGTCGCTCAAAAAAGTATCCGAACACTACGGTTGATTACAAAATTCAGAAAAAATATCTGGCAACGATTTTTTTTAGAAATTAGTGATCTGGCAATCTTCGTGTCACGTGATTACAGAATTTAGGAAAAATATTTGGAGTGTGTACAGCAACTGTACACGCTCCAGTTACCAATCACAGCAAACTGGAGCGTGTGCAGTTACTGCACACGCTCCAGTTTGCTGTGAACGGTAACTGCACACTCTCAATATTTCCGTGAGTGAGCCCACACGATCTAGTATCAAAATAATATGACCACCTATGTACAAACTTTTAGGGGAGGTAGATAACATCTAAAGGAATGAGAATTGCATAGGAACCCATAACCGGAAATGTCATGGGAAAGTGGTAGCAGGGGTACAAGAGCTGAAAGGACACAAGACAGTGATTAATGGGAAAACATTTATTGGACATAATTATTACAAATGGCGTATCATATGATACATTTCATAATGTTACAGCAGATGCTCGAAGTTTCCACCATGAGACGTCATGCATGCGTGACACCGACGGAGCATTGATTGCCGGACACGGTCGAACACACCTGGAGTTTCTTTGATAGTAGCAGCAGCGCTGACGAGCTTTGCCGCGAGATCCATGTCAGACTCCACAGGCGATTCACACACTGTAGCTTTGAGGGCCCCCCACAGAATGAAATCAACGCTCGTTTAATCAGGTGAGCGTGGTGGCCAGGCAACTGGTCCAGCACGCTAATACATTGTTGCCCAAAAGACATGTTCAAATGCGCACGAACACACCTTCCATAATGGGGAGGTGCCCCATCATGTTGAAACCACATGTTGCGTCTCACATTTGCTGGAACATGGACAAGTAGGCCTGGTAGAACCTGTTCCAGAAAGATCAGATACTTCGCGGAGGTCATGCGGGATGGTAAAAGGTATGACCCGACTAAGCAGTCGCCGACCAAACCTGCCTACACATTTATTGCGAAACGATGTTGTGCCGCATGGGTGCGCACACCGTGAGGGTTCTCGTGAGCCCACAAATGCGCATTGTGCTGATTGAATACGCCATCCCGAGTGAAACTGGCTTCATCAGTAAACAAAACATAAGCTGGGAAATTCACATCTTGGGCACTTTCTTGGAGATACCACTGCGCAAAACGCACACGTGCGGGGAGAAGTAACTGAACCCTTTTGAGATGAAAGGGGTGTAAGGACTCGCCGTGCAAAACACGCTGTACACTGCAACGAGACACTCCTAAGGCTGAAGCAACGGCATGTGTGCTGGTACTAGGATTAGTCTCCACGGCATCCAACACACTTTCTTCCATGGCGGGAGTATGCGTCGATCGTTACCTGCCCTTCACTTCTGCTATCTCTTAATGACCCATAATCGCACAAATTTTGATGCGCATGCGCAAACAAACGGTGGCCCAGTATATGTCTGTGTGGGAAGCGTTCTTGATACATTCGTTGAGCGGCTCGTCCGTTACCCTCAGCTATTCCATACACTAAGTGCATGTCTGCCAGCTCCCTGTTCGAATACCTTTGCATGCTCTTCGTCAGCCGACTACCGCTCGAATGAGGAAATCCGAAATTTCCCCTCTAGCGCACCGATGAACAGCGCCGCCTATTGACTTACAGTGACGTTTCCGGTATATGGGTTCTTATGCAATTCTCATTCCTTTAGATGTTATCTACCTCCCCTAAAAGTTTGTACCTATATTTTTGATACACCCTGTATATATACTAGGAGCTTATAAACGTTTAAAGATCAATTTGCTGCTGATAAGAATCGTTGGCTTAATGGCTTCGCTGCCAGACAAATAAGGTAATCTTTGGCATACCAGACAATTTAGTAACATAATGAAAGCATTCTATAGTAACTCTGAGTAGTGTATGAGAGTTCGTAAAAAAAAATACCCCATCAAGCAGCTGCTTGCCACAAAGGTCTGACAGGAGCCTGTCAGTTTATATGCCATAGTAGTAGGTCTGAGAGGATGACAGGACCTCAGCAGAAAAACGACACATACATCCATGCCTTACCCGGGACTCGAAGGCTTGCAGCAATTAATTTAGCATTGCTTCTGGTGTTCGACAAGAGAGGATTTCGTTTCCTTTTCTCTTTAGCATTGTTATTGATTACGTTATGCAAAATCCATTGCAAGTGAAAGATTTTGGACTTGAATGGTCTGGAGATACGAATATTTCTGATTTAGATTATGCAGATGATTTAGCCCTTTTGGCAAATGATGTCGATGAGATTATCTCATCGACATCATTCTCATCAACATCATCATCTCTTTCAATCGAGCTGTTGATGAGAATGGTAGTAGAGTAGGTTTGGTTATAAACAGAGAGAAAACTAAAGTGATGAAATTGGTTATCTTGGTAGCTATGTAACAGATACTGGTGATGTGCGGCATTAGATTAACAGAGGAATAGGGATTGCTGCCGGGACTTTTAAGAATCTATGGAGAATGTGGAGAAATAGACGTATACACCTAAAGACTAAAATCAGACTGTACAATAGTTTGGTTCTTTCTAGGGTTAGTTATGGTAGTGAAACTTGGACGCTTTGTAAACAAGATAGCAGGAATTTTAATAAAAGTCGTCCAAATCTTTCCTAAAATCCCATTTCCCAAATTTCTCTGATCCCTTGGGGTCATGTGACCAAGAAATTTACCCAATTTTGTACATAAAAAGTTATCAGTGGTGTGCTTTAAATTTATGCAAATGCATTTATGTTTATGCAGCTGCAGAAACACGAGAAATGGTAATAACAGTCTATCCTGATGGTGGTATAACGAAAAAGAAAATTCTAAAATGATTTAGAGATCTCGACAAGAAAACGAGTCGAAATAAAATTAATTTTAGTTGTTTCAGAAATATTTTAACAAGCATCCGAAGACGTGTATAGGTAACAGGAAGAATTTATCACGTGTACCGTCGCTCAAAAAAGTATCCGAACATTATGGTTGATGACAGAATTCAGAAAAAATATCTGGCAACGATTTTTTTAGAAATTAGTGATCTGGCAACCTTCGTGTCACGTGATGCGAAGGTTGCCAGATCACTAATTTCTGAAAAAATCGTTGCCAGATATTTTTTCTGAATTTTGTAATCAACCGTAGTGTTCCGATACTTTTTTGAGCGACTGTAGGTGGTCATATTTTTTTGATACTAGATCGTGTGGAAAATATTGAGTATCTCACGGAATCTCACGGAAATATTGAGCGTGTGCAGTTACCGTTCACAGCAAACTGGAGAGTGTGCAGTAACTGCACACGCTCCAGTTTGCTGTGAGCGGTAACTGGAGCGTGTACAGTTGCTGTACACGCTCCAAATATTTTTCCTGAATTCTGTAATCACGTGACACGAAGGTTACCAGATCACTAATTTCTAAAAAAAAAAACGTTCCAGATATTTTTTCTGAATTCTGTAATCAACCATGGTGTTCGGATACTTTTTTGAGCGACTATAGGTGGTCATATTATTTTGATACTAGATCGTGTGGGCTCACTCACGGAAATATTGAGCGTGTGCAGTTACCGTTCACAGCAAACTGGAGCGTGTTCAGTAACTGCACACGCTCTAGTTTGCTGTGAATCGTAACTGGAGGGTGTACAGTTGCTGTACACGCTCCGGATATTTTTTTCTGAATTTTGTAATCAACCGTAGTGTTCGGATACTTTTTTGGGCGACAGTACACAAAGTGATGTGTCATGTAGAAGTAAAACATTCCAACCAATCCTTAAAATGTAACACAGCGTAAAATAATTAGCCATCTTTCGGTCTCATTCTCTCTTATTCCCTATTTCAGTTGGGTTGGGTTGTTTTACCTCTGAGCGGCACTTTTTTGCACACCATGGGCTAAATGGCCAGGTCACATGGACCCCGAAGGCTCAGAGAAGGTTGGGGAGGGAACCCACTGGAACAGCTGTTGGGAGACAGATGGTAGCCTCCCGTCAAGGCCAACCAGCGTGTTCTTTAACGTGCACAGGGTATGTCTCTCCCGCACACAGGGCCACGGCTTAACGTCCCATCCGACGGACGGCGGCCTTTCCAAGCCCATCGGTGTCCCCTATTGACCATGGGCAGGGCGGGGAATTTTGCGGAGATAAATCTCAACGCTGACCCAGCTGGGACTCTAACCTGGGAACTACAGATTACGAGCCTGGCGCGCTACCGACTGAGCCACCCCCGCCCCCCTATTTCAGAGTCACACACTTGTTTAGAAGTTAGACAGATTTAATTGCTGTTATTTAAGCGACTATGGGAAAAGGTTAACAAGCAATAGAATTCGTAAAACACAATATTAAACGTATCAGTTTATATTAAAAGAAAACTGAAATTTTATGGAGCAGGAACAGAGAAATGCAAAAGAATAGCATATGCATATCCTCTGCAGAATAAGGGTTGGGTTGTTTTACCTCTGAGCGGCACTTTTTTGCACACCATGGGCTAAATGGCCATATCACATGGACCCCGAAGGCTCAGAGAAGGTTGGGGGAGGGGACATACTGGAACAGCTGTTGGGAGACAGATGGTAGCCTCCCGTCAAGCCATCCAATGTGTTCTTTAACGTTGTTTTACCTCTGAGCGGCACTTTTTGCACACCATGGGCTAAATGGCCAGGTCACATGAACCCCGAAGGCTCAGAGAATGTTGGGGGAGGGAACCCACTGGAACAGCTGTTGGGAGACAGATGGTAGCCTCCCGTCAAGGTCATCCAGCGTGTTCTTTAACGTGCACAGGGTATGGCTCTCCCGCACACGGGGCCACGGCTTAACGTCCCATCCGACGTACGGCGGCCTTTCCAAGCCCATCGGTGTCCCCTACTGACCGTGGGCAAGGCGGGGAATTTTGCGGAGATAAATCTCAACGCTGATCCAGCTGGGACTCGAACCTGTGAACTACAGATTACGAGCCTGGCGCACTACCGACTGAGCCACCCCCCTGGAGAATAAGAGATGCTCGCTTTCAGAGAAATCACAATTTTTCATTTTCTGAATTATGCGCCCTTTAACTGCAGTAATTAGTATTACTGGGCGATTGTAAACTTTAAATAGCAATATATTTTTAGTGCTATATAAAAGCCAAAATGCATATCTCATTTATCTCTTAAAATCAAAAATTTGGATTTTCTTATTCCCTAAGTTTAAGGGGAAAATCATTCAGTTTATGTAAAATAAAATTACTTATTTATGATTAATATATTTAAATATTATTAAAATTTTAAAATATAAATTAACTTTATATAAACACGAACATCCAGTCCAATTTTAGTCAATTGTTATTTAATAAAAACAAATATGATTGCCAATTATTCTGTTTTTCATCAGCACATTCTATCACCATAATTTCTAACTTTAAGCATAAATATATCGTTTGCAATATTACTTCAAGTTTTATATTTTCACCATTTAGCGCCCCTCTGATGACATTAAATTAAGGCCATTTGGAGGATTTGAAAACTGTGAATCATAGATTCCATTCGTACCTTTCAACTCAAAAATGTATTTTTTCTTCACCTCTCGAAATAAAAACTTGAGTTTCTTCACCAACCCTTGGTTGTGAAGAGAGAAATCCTTGGTTGTGAAGGGAGAAATCGTTGCTAGCAATGTAAACCCCTTGATCATCACACTAACCAATAAAATATCAAATTTCTAGCCAAGTAGATCATTTGCAATATTGATTTCAAGACTTTAAATTTTCCATCGTCAGAGGTCGCAAGTGAGTTGGGTTGGGTTGTTTTACCTCTGAGCGGCACTTTTTTGCACACCATAGGCTAAATGGCCAGGTCACAAGGACCCCAAAGGCTCAGATAAGGTTGGGGGAAGGCCTGTCTCCCAACAACTGTTCCAGTGGGTCCCCTCGACCCACTGGAACAGCCGTTGGGAGACAGATGGCAGCCTCACGTCAAGGCCGTCCAGAGTGTTCTTTAACGTGCACGGGGTATGGCTCTCCCGCACACGGGGCCAATGGCTTAACGTCCAATCCGACGGACGGCGGCCTTTCCAAGCCTATCGGTGTCCCCTACTGACCATGGGCAGGGCGGGGATTTTTGCGGAGATAAATCTCAACGCTGACCCAGCTGGGACTCGAACCTGGGAACTACAGATTACGAGCCTGGCGCGCTACCGACTGAGGCACCCCCGACCTTAAACAAAAGGGAATACAAACTCTTATATACAGGGTGTCTCAAAATATAGGTAGAAACTTTTAGGGGAGGTAGATAACGTCTAAAGGAATGAGAATTGCATAGGAACCCATAACCGGAAACGTCACTGTAAGTCAATAGGCGGCGCTGTTCATCAGTGCAGTAGAGGGGAAATTTCGGATTTCCTCATTCGAGCGGTAGTCGGCTGACAAAGAGCATGCAAAGGTATTCGAACAGGGAGCTGGCACACATGCACTTAGTGTATGGAATAGCTGAGGGCAACGGACGAGCCGCTCAACGAGTGTATCAAGAAAGCTTCCCAGACAGACATGTACCGAGACACCGTTTGTTTGCGCATGCGCCTCAAAATTTGTGCGATTTTGGGTCATTAAGAGGTAGCAGAAGTGAAGGCAGTCCATCTAGTACGCCATTTTAAAATAATTATGTCCTATAAGTGTTTTCCCATTAATCACTGTCTTGTGTCCTTTCAGATCTTGTACCTCTGCTACCACTTTCTCATGATGTTTCCGGTTAGGGGTTCTTATGCAATTCTCATTCCTTTACATGTTATCTACCTCCCCTAAAAGTTTGTACCTATATTTTTAAGACACCCTGAATAATCTCCCTACCATTTTTTTCACGAATGGGTAAGAAAAAAAATAACAAATACTTTATAATCTCTGATATTTTCCAAGTCATATCTTTTCGTTTGGCGTGCACCTAATTTCGACCAATTCTTCCCTCACGATTACGTAAAAGAATCGAAAACATGCTACCACTTTTTGGGGGGGTGGAAATGAGGAGGAATATTCTGGAATATCAATTTTTCATAACTTAAGACACTTTCTAGATCATTGTTTTTCTTTGTCATGTATTTCATTGCGAAAGGTACAGTCGCTCAAAAAAGTATCCGAACACTATGGTTCATTACAGTATTCAGATAAAATATCTGTCAACCATTTTTTTAGAAATTAGTGGTCTGGGAACCTTCGTGTCACGTAATTACAGAATTCAGGAAAAATATCTGGAGCGTGTACAGTTGCTGTACACGCTCCAGTTACCGTTGACATCAAAGTGGAGCATGTGAACTGCACACGCTCCAGTTTGCTGTGAATGCTAACTGCACACGCTCAATATTTCCGTGAGTGAGCTCACATGATCTAGTATCAAAACAATATGACCACCTACAGTCGCTCAAAAAAATTATCCGAACACTCCGGATGATTACATAATTCAGAAAAATATCTGGCAACGATTTTTTTAAGAATTAGTGATCTGGCAACTTTCGTGTACAATTCCAGATCGCCAATTTCTAAAAAGATCGTTGCCAGCTATTTTTCTAAATTCTGAAATCAACTATAGTGTCCGGATATCTTTTTGAGCGACTGTACATTGTTATTTCATTTTTAGTTCGAGATTGGTGTACATAGCGCTGTGTGTTCCTCGATAACTTCAACTATATCGTAGCGCTTTCTTCCTACCATTGTATATGTTACCGTTAACGTGCCGAAAATTGTTTCATTTCTCAAATTACCTAGGTAATCTGGAAATTACCTGGATAATCTGCACATTACCTACTAGGCACTCGTTAAAGTGAAAATAAGATCTTTGCTGGAACAACAGGAACGTTTCTGTATGCTTAAATTAACATAATGTTATTTATCTAGTGTCCGAGAGTAGAGTTCAAACCAGGGTCATCCCTCTGTCAACATGAATTAGTCGTCCGAATTATAAAAAACGCCCCCAAAATGAGCAGGCCAAGTGAGAACGAATCATTTTAGTGATTCGTTATCAAGAATGAATCACTTTACCGATTCGTTCTCACTTGGCCTCCGCTCATCCGGGGCGTTTTTTATAATGCGGACGAGTGAATCACGTGACACGAAGATTCATATTCAATAGATTCACCACTATGAGAGAAACAAACTTTTGAACTTTAACGATACGGAAGCCGTTAATGTGCATATTACCTAGGTAAAATGCGGAAAACTCTTGATTCCGCACGTTAACGGAGCAATCTGTTAATCTGCAGATTAAGCGAGCTTTAGCGGTAACATATCCATATTTAAACGTTGGAGAATCGGATTGTCTTAGCTGAATTATTAGAAGCAACTGGCTCGTAACCACGAAGTGCAGTATTCGAGTCCTACAGATGAATTGGGGATTCTGTTTCAAATTTATCTAATTATCAATAGCTTTAATTGTTTGTTAATACTATGTTAACCTGTATTATACAAAAGTTCTATCTCAAAATAATGCATTTTTTTATTGATTGTGTTGTTTTACCTCTGAGTGGCACATTTTTCCACACGTTATCCAGATAACAAGGGGCGGGGGTGGCTAAGTCGGTAGCGCGCCAGACTCGTAGTCTGAAGTTCCCAGGTTCGAGTCCCAGCTGGGTCAGCGTTGAGATTTATCTCCGCAAAATTCCCCACTCTGCCCACGTCAGTAGGGGACACCGATGGGCTTGGAAAGGCCGCCGTCCGTTGGATGGGACGTTAAATCGTCGCCCTGTGTGCGGGAGAACCATACCCTGTGCACGTTACAGAACACGCTGGATAGCCTTGAGGGAGGTTACCATCTGTCTCCCAACAGCTGTTCCTGTGGGTCCCCTCCCCCAAACTTCGGTGTCCTTGTGACCTAACCATTTAGCCCATGGTGTGCAAAAATGTGCCGCTCAGAGGTAAAACAACCCAATCCTCTTTTGGCAGTGAATAATAAATACCTCTTCAAGTAGTTGCTTTCCACATAGGTCTGACAGAAATCGGTCAGTTTATTCGCCACAATAGAAGGCACAAGGTCTGTGAGGAAGGCGAAACCTCAGCAGAAACACAATCATCCACTACTGAACCCGGGGCTCGAACCCAGGTCCCTCAGATCAGTATCCAAGCATTCTAACCACTCGGCCACGGAACGGTTATCAATGGATAGTGAAACAAATCCAGTTCATTTCGTTATGTGATGAACACAAGGACTCCAATTTCTATATAGTGGCAATATATTATTATTTCTTTAATCTATTATATAATTTAGATTGTTTGTGTGTCCGGTTGTCTGTTTGTTTGTTGGACAATTCCTACTAGCAGAACAGAGCTAGGACCACAAAATTGCCCCTAATGTTCCATCTCACGCAACTACTTCAATCTTTTTGATCCCATAAACATAATATCTCCCCAAAATGTTGTCCGCGAAACGTTTGTCCATTGATCGATAACATACTCTACTCCATTCATCACTTTCAGACATTCATTCAAAAGAAGGCCAGGAGACTGCTCCTTCAAATTTCGGACACTTGCGGCTATTTCAGTCTAGCTACTGGGTTGAGTTGTTTTACCTCTGAGCGGCAATTTTTGCACACCATGGGCTAAATGGCCAGGTCACATGGACCCCGAAGGCTCAGAGAAGGTTGGGGGAGCGGACCCACTGGAACAGCTGTTGGGAAACAGATGATAGTCTCCCGTCAAAGCCATCCAGCGTGTTCTTCAACGTTGGGTTGTTTTACCTCTGAGCGGCACTTTTTTGCACACCATAGGCTAAATGGCCAGGTCACATGGACCCCGAAGGCTCAGAGAAGGTTGGGGACAACTGGAACAGCTGTTGGGAGACAGATGGTAGCCTCCCGTCAAGGCCATCCAGCGTGTTCTTTAAAGTGCACAGGGTATGGCTCTCCCGCACATGGGGCCACGGCTTAACGTCCCATCCGACGGAAGGCGGCTCTCCAAGCCCATCGGTGACCCCTACTGACCGTGGGCAAGGCGCGGAATTTTGCGGAGATAAATCTCAACGCTAACTCAGCTGGGACTCGAACCTGGGAACTACAGATTACGAGCCTGGCGCACTACCGACTGAGCCACCCCCCTGGAGAATAAGAGATGCTCGCTTTCAGAGAAATCACAATTTTTCATTTTCTGAATTATGCGCCCTTTAACTGCAGTAATTAGTATTACTGGGCGATTGTAAACTTTAAATAGCAATATATTTTTAGTGCTATATAAAAGCCAAAATGCATATCTCATTTATCTCTTAAAATCAAAAATTTGGATTTTCTTATTCCCTAAGTTTAAGGGGAAAATCATTCAGTTTATGTAAAATAAAATTACTTATTTATGATTAATATATTTAAATATCATTAAAATTTTAAAATATAAATTAACTTTATATAAACACGAACATGCAGTCCAATTTCAGTTAATTATTATTTAATTAAAACACATATGATTGCCAATTATTCTGTTTTTCATCAGCACATTCTATCACCATAATTTCTAACTTTAAGCATAAATATATCGTTTGCAATATTACTTCAAGTTTTATATTTTCACCATTTAGCGCCCCTCTGATGACATTAAATTAAGGCCATTTGGAGGATTTGAAAACTGTGAATCATAGATTCCATTCGTACCTTTCAACTCAAAAAAGTATTTTTTCTTCACCTCTCGAAATAAAAACTTGAGTTTCTTTACCAACCCTCGGTTGTGAAGAGAGAAATCCTTGGTTGTGAAGGGAGAAATCGTTGCTAGCAATGTAAACCCCTTGATCATCACACTAACCAATAAAATATCAAATTTCTAGCCAAGTAGATCATTTGCAATATTGATTTCAAGACTTTAAATTTTCCACCGTCAGAGGTCGCAAGTGAGTTGGGTTGGGTTGTTTTACCTCTGAGCGGCACTTTTTTGCACACCATGGGCTAAATGGCCAGGTCACAAGGACCCCGAAGGCTCAGATAAGGTTGGGGGAAGGCCTGTCTCCCAACAGCTGTTCCAGTGGGTCCCCTCGACCCACTGGAACAGCTGTTGGGAGACAGATGGCAGCCTCACGTCAAGGCCGTCCAGAGTGTTCTTTAACGTGCACGGGGTATGGCTCTCCCGCACACGTGGCCACGGCTTAAGGTCCAATCCGACGGACGGCGGCCTTTCCAAGCCTATCGGTGTCCCCTACTGACCGTGGGCAGGGCGAGGATTTTTGCGGAGGTAAATCTCAACGCTGACCCAGCTGGGACTCGAACTTGGGAACTACAGATTACGAGCCTGGCGCGCTACCGACTGAGGCACCCCCGACCTTAAACAAAAGGGAATACAAACTCTTATATACAGGGTGTCTCAAAAATATAGGTAGAAACTTTTAGGGGAGGTAGATAACGTCTAAAGGAATGAGAATTGCATAGAAACCCATAACCGGAAACGTCACCGTAAGTCAGTAGGCGGCGCTGTTCATCAGTGCACTAGAGGGGAAATTTCGGATTTCCTCATTCGAGCGGTAGTCGGCTGACGAAGAGCATGCAAAGGTATTCGAACAGGGAGCTGGCAGACATGCACTTAGTGTATGGAATAGCTGAGGGCAACGGACGAGCCGCTCAACGAGTGTATCAAGAAAGCTTCCCAGACAGACATGTACCGAGACACCGTTTGTTTGCGCATGCGCCTCAAAATTTGTGCGATTTTGGGTCATTAAGAGGTAGCAGAAGTGAAGGCAGTCCATCTAGTACGCCATTTTTAATAATTATGTCCTATAAGTGTTTTCCCATTAATCACTGTCTTGTGTCCTTTCAGATCTTGTACCTCTGCTACCACTTTCTCATGATGTTTCCGGTTAGGGGTTCTTATGCAAGTCTCATTCCTTTAGATGTTATCTACCTCCCCTAAAAGTTTGTACCTATATTTTTAAGACACCCTGAATAATCTCCCTACCATTTTTTTCACGAATGGGTAAGAAAAAAAATAATAAATACTTTATAATCTCTGATATTTTCCAAGTCATACCTTTTCGTTTGGCGTGCACCTAATTTCGACCAATTCTTCCCTCACGATTACGTAAAAGAATCAAAAACATGCTACCACTTTTTGGGGGGGTGGAAATGAGGAGAAATATTCTGGAATATCAATTTTTCATAACTTAAGACACTTTCTAGATCATTGTTTTCCTTTGTCATGTATTTCATTGCGAAAGGTACAGTCGCTCAAAAAAGTATCCGAACACTATGGTTCATTACAGTATTCAGATAAAATATCTGGCAACGATTTTTTTAGAAATTAGTGGTCTGGGAACCTTCGTGTCACGTAATTACAGAATTCAGGAAAAATATCTGGAGCGTGTACAGTTGCTGTACACGCTCTAGTTACCGTTGACATCAAAGTGGAGCATGTGAACTGCACACGCTCCAGTTTGCTGTGAACGCTAACTGCACACGCTCAATATTTCCGTGAGTGAGCCCACATGATCTAGTATCAAAATAATATGACCACCTACAGTCGCTCAAAAAAATTATCCGAACACTCCGGATGATTACATAATTCAGAAAAATATCT
The DNA here is from genome assembly GCA_038380435.1 of Ryuthela nishihirai. NCBI lineage: Eukaryota > Metazoa > Arthropoda > Arachnida > Araneae > Heptathelidae > Ryuthela > Ryuthela nishihirai. The sequence continues at coordinate 106,232 of JAWZYU010000084.1, forward strand.
GGCAACGATTTTTTTAAGAATTAGTGATCTGGCAACTTTCGTGTACAATTCCAGATCGCCAATTTCTAAAAAGATCGTTGCCAGCTATTTTTCTAAATTCTGAAATCAACTATAGTGTCCGGATATCTTTTTGAGCGACTGTACATTGTTATTTCATTTTTAGTTCGAGATTGGTGTACATAGCGCTGTGTGTTCCTCGATAACTTCAACTATATCGTAGCGCTTTCTTCCTACCATTGTATATGTTACCGTTAACGTGCCGAAAATTGTTTCATTTCTCAAATTACCTAGGTAATCTGGAAATTACCTGGATAATCTGCACATTACCTACTAGGCACTCGTTAAAGTGAAAATAAGATCTTTGCTGGAACAACAGGAACGTTTCTGTATGCTTAAATTAACATAATGTTATTTATCTAGTGTCCGAGAGTAGAGTTCAAACCAGGGTCATCCCTCTGTCAACATGAATTAGTCGTCCGAATTATAAAAAACGCCCCCAAAATGAGCAGGCCAAGTGAGAACGAATCATTTTAGTGATTCGTTATCAAGAATGAATCACTTTACCGATTCGTTCTCACTTGGCCTCCGCTCATCCGGGGCGTTTTTTATAATGCGGACGAGTGAATCACGTGACACGAAGATTCATATTCAAGAGATTCACCACTATGAGAGAAACAAACTTTTGAACTTTAACGATACGGAAGCCGTTAATGTGCACATTACCTAGGTAAAATGGGGAAAACTCTTGATTCCGCACGTTAACGGAGCAAATCAGTTAATCTGCAGATTAAGCGAGCTTTAACGGTAACATATCCATATTTAAACGTTGGAGAATCGGATTGTCTTAGCTGAATTGTTAGAAGCAACTGGCTCGTAACCACGAAGTCCAGTATTCGAGTCCTACAGATGAATTGGGATTCTGTTTCAAATTTATCTAATTATCAATGGCTTTAATTGTTTGTTAATACTATGTTAACCTGTATTATACAAAAGTTTTATCTCAAAATAATGCATTTTTTTTATTGATTGTGTTGTTTTACCTCTGAGTGGCACATTTTTCCACACGTTATCCAGATAACAAGGGGCGGGGGTGGCTAAGTCGGTAACGCGCCAGGCTCGTAATCTGAAGTTCCCAGGTTCGAGTCCCAGATGGGTCAGCGTTGAGATTTATCTCCGCAAAATTCCCCGCCCTGCCCACGTCAGTAGGGGACACCGATGGGCTTGGAAAGGCCGCCGTCCTTTGAATGGGACGTTAAGTCGTAAGTAAGGGACACTGATAACCTTAGAAAAACAGCCGTCTGTTGGATGGGACGTTAAGTCGTGGTCTTGTGTGCGGGAGAGCTATACCCTGTGCACGTTACAGAACACGCTGGATAGCCTTGAGGGAGGTTGCCATCTGTCTCCCAACAGCTGTTCCTGTGGGTCCCCTCCCCCAAACTTCGGTGTCCTTGTGACCAACCATTTAGCCCATAGTGTGCAAAAATGTGCCGCTCAAAGGTAAAACAACCCAACCCTCTTTTGTCAGTGAATAATAAATACATCTTCAAGTAGTTGCTTTCCACATAGGTCTAACAGAAATCGGTCAGTTTATTCGCCACATTAGAAGGTACAAGGTCTGTGAGAAGGCGAAACCTCAGCAGAAACACAACACAATCATCCATTACTGATCCAGGGGCTCGAACCCAGGTCCCTCAGATCAGTATCCAAGCATTCTAACCACTCGGCCACGGAACGGTTGTCAATGGATAGTGAAACAAATCCAGTTCATTTCGTTATGTGATGAACACAAGGACTCCAATTTCTATATAGTGGCAATATATTATTATTTTTTTAATCTATTATATAATTTAGATTGTTTGTGTGTCCGGTTATCTGTTTGTTTGTTGGACAATTCCTACTAGCAGAACAGAGCTAGGGCCACAAAATTTCGCCTAATGTTCCATCTCACGTAACTACTTCAATCTTTTTAACCCCTTAAACATAATATCTCCCCAAAATGTTGTCCGCGAAACGTTTGTTCATTGATCGATAACAAACACTACTCCATTCATAACTTTCATACATTCATTCAAAAGAAGGCCAGGAGACTGCTCCTTCAAATTTCGGACACTTGCGGCTATTTCAGTCTAGCTACTGGGTTGGGTTGTTTTACCTCTGAGCTGCAATTTTTTGCACACCATGGGCTAAATGGCCAGGTCACATGGACCCCGAAGGCTCAGAGAAGGTTGGGGGAGGGGACCCACTGGAAAAGCAGTTGGGAGACAGATGGTAGCCTCCCGTCAAGGCCATCCAGCGTGTTCTTTAACGTGCATAGGATATGTCTCTCCCGCACACGGGGCCACGGCTTAACGTCCCATACGACGGACGGCGACCTTTACCAAGCCCATCGGTGTCCCCTACTGACCGTGGGCAGGGCGGGGAATTTTGCGGAGATAAATCTCAACGCTGACTCAGCTGGGACTCGAACCTGGAAACTACAGATTACGAGCCTGGCGCGCTACCGACTGAGCCACCCCCGCCCCCTAGCTACTGGGAACCTGATCTATAAACCCTATGCAGGAAGATGGAAATGGACATATTGCATCAAATTTGGGACCGATCGGTCAGGTCACTGAGAATAAAAGGGAACCTAAAATTTTCGTTATCACTGACGTCACCATGGACGTAAAAGGAGTGTCCCTAGCACTCGTTTCTAATACGCAAAGATGTTTGCTACTTTGAGCCATTTACTCTGTTAAGGTCCAAGCAAAACGGGCAGACGATGTTAGTATATAATGATATAAAAGTAAAATTTTAATATTAGTGTTTTACTATATTCAGAATAACACTTCGTCGCCATGTTAAACCCTGTATGGGCAATACTACGCCCATGAATGCCGCAATTGTTTTAACAGGAGCCTCAGCTTTAACATAAAAATTCTGCGCATACGCTATGCTCCGATTGGAATCCAACTTCTTTACATAATTTGTGCACTAATGTGCATTCTGGAACATAATGGATCAACATTCAAAAAGGTAACAGATTAAACGGATGCTTTTCACTTTGTACGAAATTCAGACAAAAACTAGAGTGGTAGTAAATTAAAATATTTATGATCATCAAAATTTCCCACCTAGATTTCTACTACTTTCTACTATGAATAGACTATCAACACAGATCGTTGAAACAAATCGCAACACGGTCATAAAAGAGGTAGAAAGCGAAAAAAGAAACAATTGGTATCATATTGTTTCTTAAAGCATTTAGTAAACAATGAACGCACTTGTGGTACTATCTCTGGAATTATTCGTAATGAGGGTTAAAGATGGCGCCACCTTACAATCATGCACCTGAGAGAGATTTTATGTGATTTCTATTTCTGAATGCTAAAAGAATAAAAATGGCTTGAAATACCTATATCAGATATTATATATTATGGTTTTTCAGATTTTTGTTTTACTTTACAACCATTGTTATACTATAACTACACTATAACTATATACTATAACTAGTTTTATCTCTCTATACAAGGGGTACGCCAGTTACATACACTTTTCCAGGGGGTACGTGAAGCATGAAAGGTTGAGAACCACTGATATATATGTTTTATATTATTCCCATTGATATACTATAACTATAGTTTTATGTATCTATACAAGGGGTACGCCAATTACATACACATTTCCAGGGGGTACGTGAAGCATAAAAGTTTGAGAACCACTGATACATATGTTTTATTTTATTCCCATTTTTATATTATAACTATAGTTTTATCTATCTATGTAAAGGGTACGCGAGTTTCATACACATTTCCAGGGGGTACGTGAATCATAAAAGGTTGAGAACCACTGATATATATGTTTTATTTTGTTCCCATTTTTATACATAACTATAGTTTCATCTATCTATATAAGGGGACGCCACTTTCATACACATTTCCAGTGGGTACGTGAAGCATAAAAGGTTGAGAACCACTGATATATATGTTTTATTTTATTCCCATTTTTATACTATAACTATAGTTTTATCTATCTATATAAGGGGTACGCCAGTTTCATACACATTTCCAGTTGGTATGTGAAGCATAAAATGTTGAGTTCCACTTATATATATGTTTTATTTCATTCCAATTTTTATACTATAACTATAGTTTTATCTATCTATTTAAGGGGACGCCAGTTTCATACACATTTCCAGGGGGTACGTGAAGCATAAAAGGTTGAGAACCACTGATATATGCTTTATTTTGTTCCCATTTTTATACATAACTATAGTTTTATCTATCTATATAAGGGGACGCCAGTTTCATACACATTTCCAGTGGGTACGTGAAGCATAAAAGGTTGAGAACCACTGATATATATGTTTTATTTTATTCCCATTTTTATACTATAACTATAGTTTTATCTATCTATATAAGGGGTACGCCAGTTTCATACACATTTCCAGGGGGGTGCGTGAAGCATAAAATTTGAGAACCACTGATATATATGTTTTATTTTATTCCCATTTTTATACTATAACTATAGTTTTATCTATCTATATAAGGGGTACGCCAGTTTCCTACATATTTCCAGGGGGTACGTGAAGCATAAAAGTTTGAGAACGACTGATATATATAAGTTTTATTTTATTCCCATTTTTCTACTAAAACTATAATTTTATCTATCTATATAATGGGTACGCCAGTTTCAAACACATTTCCAGGGGGTACGTGAAGCATAAAAGGTTGAGAACCACTGATATATATGTTTAATATTATTCACATTTTTATACTATAACTATAGTTATATCTATCTGTATAAGGGGTACGATAGTTACATACACATTTCAAGGGGGTACGTGAAGCATAAAGGTTGAGAACCACTGATATATATATATATGTTTTAATTTATTCCAATTTTTATACTATAACTATAGTTTTATCTATCTCTATAAGGCGTACGCCAGCTACATACACATTTCCAGGGGGAACGTGAAGCATAAAGGTTGAGAACCACTGATATATATGTTTTAATTTATTCCCATTTTTATACTATAACTATAGTTTTATCTATTTATATAAGGGGTACGCCAGTTTCATACACATTTCCAGTGGGTACGTGAAGCATAAAAGTTTGAGAACAACTGATATATATGTTTTATTTTATTCCCATTTTTATACTATAACTATACTTTTATCTCTCTATATAAGGGGTAAGCCAGTTTCATACACATTTCCAGTGGGTACGTGAAGCATAAAAGGTTGAGAACCACTGATATATATGTTTTATTTTATTTCCATTTTTATACTATAACAATAGTTTTATCTATCTATATAAGGGGTACGCCAGTTATATACACATTTCCAGGGGTTACGTGAAGCATAAAAGTTTGAGAACCACTGATGTATATGTTTATTTTATTCCCATTTTTATATTATAACAATAGCTTTATCTATCTATATAAGGGGTACGCCAGTTTCATACACATTTCCAGCGGGGACGTGAGGCATAAAAGTTTGAGAACCACTGATATATATGTTTTATTTTATTCCAATATTTGTACTATAACTATAGTTTTATCTATCTATATAAGGGGTACGCCAGTTTCATACACATTTCCTGGGGGTACGTGAAGCATAAAAGGTTGAGAACCACTGATATATAAGTTTTATTTTAATCCGATTTTTATACTATAAATATAGTTTTATCTATCTATATAAGGGCTACGCCAGTTACATACACATTTCCAAGGGGGTACGTGAAGCATAAAAATTGAGAACCACTGATATATATGTTTTAATTTATTACCATTTTTATACTATAACTATAGTTTTATCTATCTATATAAGGGGTACGCCAGTTACATACACATTTCCAGGGGATACGTGAAGCATAAAAGGCTGAGAATCACTGATATATATGTTTTATTCTATTCCCATTTTTATACTATAACTATAGTTTTATCTATCTATATAAGGGGTACGCCAGTTACATACACATTTCCAGGGGATACGTGAAGCATAAAAGGCTGAGAATCACTGATATATATGTTATATTCTATTCCCATTTTTATACTATAACTATAGTTTTATCTATCTATATAAGGGGTACGCCAGTTACATACACATTTCCAGGGGATATGTGAAGCATAAAAGGTTGAGGTCCACTGATATATATGTTTTATTTTATTCCCATTTTTATACTATAACTATAGTTTTATCTATCTATATAAGGGGTACGCCAGTTTGATACACATTTCCAGGGGGTACGTGAAGCATAAAGGTTGAGAACCACTTATATATGCGTTTTATATTATTCCCATTGATATAATATAACTATACTTTTATGTATCTATACAAGGGTTACGCCAGTTACATACAAATTTACATGAGGTACGTGAATCATAAAAGGTTGAGAACCAGTGAGACGTATGTTTTATTTTATTCCCATTGTTATACTATAACAATAGTTTTATCTATCTATATAAGGGGTACGCCAGTTTCATACACATTTCCAGGGGGGACGTGAGGCACAAAAGTTTGAGAACCACTGATATATATGTTTTATTTTATTCCAATATTTATACTATAACTATAGTTTTATCTATCTATATAAGGGGTACGCCAGTTTCATACACATTTCCAGGGGGTACGTGAAGCATAAAAGTTTGAGAACCACTGATATATAAGTTTTCTTTTAATCCCATTTTTATACTATAACTATAGTTTTATCTATCTATATAAGGCTACGCCAGCTACATACACATTTCCAGGGGGTACGTGAAGCATAAAGGTTGAGAACCAGTGATATATATGTTTTAATTTATTACCATTTTTATACTATAACTATAGTTTTATCTATCTATATAAGGGGTACTGCAGTTTAATACACATTTCCAGGGGGTACATGAAGCATAAAAGGTTGAGTTGTTGGGTTGGGATGTTTTACCTCTGAGCGGCACTGTTTTGCACACCATGGGCTAAATGGCCAGGTCACATGGACCCCGAAAGCTCAGAGAAGGTTGGGGGAGGGGACCCATTGGAATAGCTGTTGGGAGACAGATGGTAGCCTCCCGTCAACGCCATCCAGCGTGTTCTTTAACGTGCACAGGGTATGGATCACCCGCACACGGGGCCACGGCTTAACGTCCCATCCGACGGACGGCGACCTTTCCAAGCTCATCGGTAAAAGGTTGAGAACCACTGATATATATGTTTTATATTATTCCCATTGTTTACTATAACTATAGCTTTATCTATCTATATAAGTGGTACGCCAGTTACATACACATTTCCAGGGGGTACGTGAAGCATAAAGGTTGAGAACCACTGATATATATGTTTTAATTTATACCCATTTTTATACTATAACTATAGTTTTATCTATTTATATAAGGGGTACGCCAGTTTCATACACATTTCCAGTGGGTACGTGAAGCATAAAAGTTTGAGAACCACTGATATATATATATGTTTTATTTTATTCCCATTTTTATACTATAACTGTAGTGTTATCTCTCTATATAAGGGGACGCCAGTTTAATACACCTTTCTAGTGGGTACGTGAAGCATAAAAGGTTGAGAACAACTGATATATATGTTTTATTTTATTACCATTTTTATACATAACTATAGTTTTATCTATCTATATAAGGCGTACGCCAGCTACATACACATTTCCAGGGGGTACGTGAAGCATAAAGGTTGAGAACCACTGATATATATGTTTTAATTTATACCCATTTTTATATTATAACTATAGTTTTATCTATTTATATAAGGGGTACGCCAGTTTCATACAGATTTCCAGTGGGTACGTGAAGCATAAAAGTTTGAGAACCACTGATATATATATATGTTTTATTTTATTCCCATTTTTATACTATAACTATAGTGTTATCTCTCTATATAAGGGGTAAGCCAGTTTCATACACATTTCCAGGGGGTACGTGAAGCATAATAGGTTGAGAACCACTGATATATATGTTTTATTTTATTCCCATTTTTATACTATAACAATAGATTTATTTATCTATATAAGGGGTACGCCAGTTACATACACATTTCCAGGGGGTACGTGAAGCATAAAAGTTTGAGAACCACTGATATATATGTTTTATTTTATTCCCATTTTTATACTATAACAATAGTTTTATCTATCTATATAAGGGGTACGCCGGTTTCATACACATTTCCAGGGGGTACGTGAAGCATAAAAAGTTGAGAACAACTGATATATATGTTTTATTTTAATCCCATTTTTATACTATAACTGTAGTTTTATCTATCTATATATGGACTACGCCAGCTACATACACATTTCCAGGGGGTACGTGAAGCATAAAGGTTGAGAACCACTGATATATATGTTTTAATTTATTACCATTTTTGTACTATAACTATAGTTTTATCTATCTATATAAGGGGTACGGCAGTTTAATACACATTTCCAGGGGGTACGTGAAGCATAAAAGGTTGAGTGGTTGGGTTGGGTTGTTTTACCTCTGAGCGGCACTTTTTTGCACACCATGAGCTAAATGGCCAGGTCACATGGACACCGAAGGCTCAGAGAAGTTTGGGGGAGGGGCCCCACTGGAATAGCTGTTGGGAGACAGATGGTAGCCTCCCGTCAAGGCCATCCAGCATGTTCTTTAACGTGCACAGGGTATGGCTCTCCCGCACAGGGGCCACGGCTTAACGTCTCATCCGACGGACGGGACCTTTCCAAGCTCATCGGTAAAAGGTTGAGAACCACTGATATATATGTTTTATATTATTCCCATTGTTTACTATAACTATAGCTTTATCTATCTATATAAGTGGTACGCCAGTTACATACACATTTCCAGGGGGTACGTGAAGCATAAAAGGCTGAGAACCACTGATATATATGTTTTATTCTATTCCCATTTTTATACTATAACTATAGTTTTATCTATCTATATAAATGGTACGCCAGTTACATACACATTTCCAGGGGATACGTGAAGCATAAAAGGTTGAGTTCCACTTATATATATGTTTTATTTCATTCCAATTTTTATACTATAAATATAGTTTTATCTATCTATTTAAGGGGACGCCAGTTTCATACACATTTCCAGGGGGTACGTGAAGCATAAAAGTTTGAGAACCACTGATACATATGTTTTACATTATTCCAATTTTTATACTATAACTATAGTTTCATCTATCTATGTAAAGGGTACGCCAGTTTCATACACATTTCCACGGGGTACGTGAAGCATAAAAGGTTGAGAACCACTGATATATGTTTTATTTTATACCCATTTTTATACTATAACTATAGTTTTATCTATCTCTATAAGGGGTACGCCAGTTTCATACACATTTCCAGTGGGTACGTGAAGCATAAAGGTTGAGAACCAGTGATACATATGTTTTATTTTATTACCATTTTTATACATAACTATTGTTTTATCTATCTATATAAGGGGACGCCAGTTTCATACACATTTCTAGTGGGTACGTGAAGCATAAAAGGTTGAGAACAACTGATATATATGTTTTATTTTATTACCATTTTTATACGTAACTATAGTTTTATCTATCTATATAAGGGGTACGCCAGTGTCATACACATTTTCAGTGGCTACGTGAAGCATAAAGGTTGAGAACCACTGATATATACATATATGTTTTAATTTATTCCCATTTTTATACTATAAATATAGTTTTATCTATCTATATAAGGCGTACGCCAGTTACATACACATTTCCAGGGGGTACGTGAAGCATAAATGTTGAGAACCACTGATATATACGTTTTAATTTGTTACCATTTTTATAATATAACTATAGTTTTATCTATCTATATAAGGGGTACGCCAGTTTCATACACATTTTCAGTGGGTACGTGAAGCATAAAGGTTGAGAACCACTGATATATATATGTTTTAATTTATTCCCATTTTTATAATATAACTGTAGTTTTTCTCTATCTATATAAGGAGTACGCCAGTTTCATACACATTTCCAGGGGGTACGTGAAGCATAAAAGGTTCAGAACCATTGATATATATGTTTTATTTTATTCCCATTTTTATGCTATAACTATAATTTTATCTATCTATATAAGGCGTACGCCAGTTACATACACTTTTCCAGGGGGTACGTGAAGCATAAAGGTTGAGAACCACTGATATATATCTTTTAATTTGTTACCATTTTTATAATATAACTATAGTTTTATCTATCTATATAAGGGGTACGCCAGTTTCATACAAATTTCCAGGGGGGTACGTGAAGCATAAAATTTGAGAACCACTGATATATATGTTTTATTTTATTCCCATTTTTATAATATAACTATAGTTTTGTCTATCTATATAAGGGGTAACGCCAGTTTCCTACAAATTTCCAGCGGGTACGTGAAGCATAAAAGTTTGAGAACGACTGATATATATGTTTTATTTTATTCCCATTTTTATACTAAAACTATAATTTTATCTATCTATATAATGATTTACGCCAGTTTCAAACACATTTCCAGGGGGTACGTGAAGCATGAAAGGTTGAGAACCACTGATATATATGTTTTATATTATTCATATTTTTATACTATAACTATAGTTATATCTATCTGTATAAGGGTTACGATAGTTACATACACATTTCAAGGCGGTACGTGAAGCATAAAGGTTGAGAACCACTGATATATATATATATATGTTTTAATTTATTCCAATTTTTATACTATATCTATAGTTTTATCTATCTCTATAAGGTGTACGCCAGCCACATACACATTTCCAGGGGGTACGTGAAGCATAAAGGTTGAGAACCACTGATATATATGTTTTAATTTATTGCCATTTTTATACTATAACTATAGTTTTATCTATTTATATAAGGGGTACGCCAGTTTCAAACACATTTCCAGTGGGTATGTGAAGCATAAAAGTTTGAGAACCACTGATATATATTTTTTTTATTTTATTCCCATTTTTATATTATAACTATAGTTTTATCTCTCTATATATGGGGTAAGCCAGTTTCATACACATTTCCAGGGGGTACGTGAAGCATAAAAGTTTGAGAACCACTGATATATATGTTTTATTTTATTTCCATTTTTATACTATAACAATAGTTTTATCTATCTATATAAGGGGTACCCCAGTTACATACACATTTCCAGGGGGTACGTGCAGCATAAAAGTTTGAGAACCACTGATATATATGTTTTATTTTATTCCCATTTTTATACTATAACAATAGTTTTATCAATCTATATGAGGGGTACGCCAGTTTCATACACATTTCCAGGGGGGACGTGAGGCATAAAATTTTGAGAACCACTGATATATATGTTTTATTTTATTCCAATATTTATACTATAACTATAGTTTTATCTCTCTATATAAGGGATACGCCAGTTTCATACACATTTCCAGGGGGTACGTGAAGCATAAAAGGTTGAGAAACACTGATATCTAAGTTTTATTTTAATCCCATTTTTATACTATAACTATAGTTTTATCTATCTATATAAGGGCTACGCCAGCTACATACACATTTCCAGGGGGTACGTGAAGCATAAAGGTTGAGAACCACTGATATATATGTTTTAATTTATTACCATTTTTATACTATAACTATAGTTTTATCTATCGATATAAGGGGTACGGCAGTTTAATACACATTTCCAGGGGGTACGTGAAGCATAAAAGGTTGAGTTGTTGGGTTGGGTTGTTTTACCTCTGAGCGGCACTGTTTTGCAAACCATGGGCTAAATGGAGAGGTCACATGAACCCCGAAGGCTCAGAGAAGGTTGGGGGAGGGGACCCATTGGAATAGCTGTTGGGAGACAGATGGTAGCCTCCCGTCAAGGCCATCCAGCGTGTTCTTTAACGTGCACAGGTTATGGATCTCCCGCACACGGTGCCACGGCTTAACGTCCCATCGGACGGACAGCGACGTTTCCAAGCTCATCGGTAAAAGATTGAGAACCACTGATATATATGTTTTATATTATTCCCATTGTTTACTATAACTATAGCTTTATCTATCTATATAAGTGGTACGCCAGTTACATACACATTTCCAGGGGGTACGTGAAGCAGAAAAGGCTGAGAAAAACTGATATATATGTTTTATTCTATTCCCATTTTTATACTAAAACTATAATTTTATCTATCTATATAATAGGTACGCCAGTTTCAAACACATTTCCACGGGGTACGTGAAGCATAAAAGGTTGAGAACCACTGATATATATGTTTTATATTATTCACATTTTTATACTATATCTATAGTTATATCTATCTGTATAAGGGGTACGATAGTTACATACACATTTCAAGGGGGTACGTGAAGCATAAATGGTTGAGAACCACTGATATATATGTTTTATTTTATTCCCATTTTTATACTATAACTATAGATTTATCTATCTATATAAGGGGTACGCCAGTTTCATACACATTTCCAGGGGGTACGTGAAGCATAAAAGTTTGAGAACCACTGATATATATGTCTTATTTTATTCCCATTTTTATACTATCATTATAGTTTTATCTATCTATAAAAGGCGTACGCCAGTTAGATAGACATTTCCAGGGGGTACGTGAAGCATAAAACCACTGATATATATGTTTTATTTTATTCCCATTTTTATACTATAACTATAGATTTAACTATCTATATAAGGGGTAAGCCAGTTTCATACACATTTCCAGGGGGACGTGAGGCACAAAAGGTTGAGAACCACTGATATATACGTTTTTTTAATCCCATTTTTATACTATAACTATAGTTTTATCTATCTATATAAGGGGTACGCCAGCTAGATACACATTTCCAGGGGGTACGTGAAGCATAAAGTTTGAGAACCACTGATATATATCTTTTAATATTTTACAATTTTTATACTATAACAATAGTTTTATCTATATATATAAGGGGTACGACAGTTTCATACACATTTACAGGGGGTACGTGAAGCATAAAAGGTTGAGAACCATTGATATATTTGTTTTATATTATTCCCATTATTTACTATAACTATAGTTTTATCTATCTATATAAGGGGTACGCCAGTTACATACACATTTCCAGGGGGTACGTGAAGCATAAAATGCTGAGAACCACTGATATATATGTTTTATTTTATTCCCATTTTTATACTATAACTATAGTTTTATCTATTTATATAAGGGTTACGCCAGTTACACACAAATTTCCTGGGGGTACGTGAATCATAAAAGGTTGAGAACCAGTGAGACGTATGTTTTATTTTATTCCCATTGTTATACTATAACTATAGTTATATCTCTCTATACAAGGGGTACGCCAGTTTCATACATTTCCATGGGGTACCTGAAGTATAAATGGTTGAGAACCACTGATGTATATGTTTTATTTTATTCCCATTTTTATACTATAACTATAGTTTTATCTATCTATATAAGGGGTACGCCAGTTACATACAAATTTCATGGGGGTACGTGAATCATAAAAGGTTGAGAACCAGTGAGACGTATGTTTTATTTTATTCCCATTTTTATACTATAACTATAGTTTTATCTATCTATATAAGGGGTACGCCAGTTTGATACACATTTCCAGGGGGTACGTGAAGCATAAAGGTTGAGAACCACTTATATATGCGTTTTATATTATTCCCATTGATATACTATAACTATAGTTTAATGTATGTATTAAACGGTTACGCCAGTTACATACAAATTTCCATGAGGTACGTGAATCATAAAAGGTTGAGAACCAGTGAGACGTATGTTTTATTTTATTCCCATTGTTATACTACAACTATAGTTATATCTTTCTATACAAGGGGTACGCCAGTTTCATACATTTCCATGGGGTACGTGAAGCATAAATGGTTGAGATCCACTGATATATATGCTTTATTTTATTCCCATTTTTATACTATAACTATAGATTTATCTATCTATATAAGGGGTATGCCATTTTCATACACATTTCTAGAGGGTACGTGAAGCATAAAAGTTTGAGAACCACTGATATATATATTTTATATTATTCCCATTATTTACTATAACTATAGTTTTATCTCTCTATATAAGGAGTACGCCAGTTACATACACATTTCCAGGGGGTACGTGAGCATAAAAGGTTGAGAACCACTGATATATATGTTTATTTTATTCCCATTTTTATACTGTAACTATAGTTATATCTATCTATTTAAGGGGTACGCCAGTTACATACATATTTCCAGGTGGTACGTCAAGCATAAACGTTGAGAACCACTGATAAATATATGTTTTAATCTATTCCCATTTTTATAATATAACTCTAGTTTTATCTATCTATATAAGGGGTACGCCAATTTCATACATATTTCCAGGGGGTACGTGAAGCATGAAAGGTTGAGAACCACTGATATATATGTTTCACTTTTTTCCCATTTTTATAATATAACTATATTTTTATCTATCTATATAAGGGTAGTAAAGCACAAAGGTTGAGAACCACTGATATATATGTTTTATTTTATTCCCTTTTTTATACTATAACTATTGTTTTATCAATCTATATAAGGGGTACGCCAGTTTCATACACATTTCCAGGGGGTACGTGAAGCATAAAAGTTTTAGAACCACTGATATATATATATATGATTTATATTATTCCCATTTTTATATTATAACTATAGTTTTATCTATCTATATAAGAGGTACGCAAGTTTCATACACATTTCCAGGGGGTACGTGATGCATAAAAAGTTGAGAACCACTGTTATATATGCTTTATTTTATTTCCATTTTTATATTATAACTATAGTTTTATCTATCTATACAAGGGGTACGCCAGTTACATACCCATTTATAGGGGGTACGTGAAGCATAAAAGTTTGAGAACCACTGATATATATGTTTTATTTTATTCCCATTTTTATACTATAACTATAGTTTTATCTATCTATATAAGGGGTACGCCAGCTACATACACATTTCCAGGGGGTACGTGAAGCATAAAGGTTGAGAACCACTGATATATATGTTTTATTTTATTCCCATTTTTATACTACAACTATAGTTTTATCTATCTATATAAGGGGTACGCCAGTTACATACACATTTTCAGGGCGTACGTGATGCATAAAAGGTTGAGATCCACTGATATATATGTTTTATTTTATTCCCATTTTTATACTATAACTATAGTTTTATCTATCTATATAAGGGGTACGCCAGTTTGATACACATTTCCAGGGGGTACGTGAAGCATAAAGATTGAGAACCACATATATATATGTTTTATATTATTCCCATTGATATAATATAACTATAGTTTTATGTATCTATTCTGGCATCCTTCGTGTACTGTACACGAAGGATGACAGATCACTAATTTCTGAAAAAATCGTTGACAGATATTTTTTCTGAATTTTGCAATCAACCATAGCGTTCGGATACTTTTTTGAGCGACTGTACGTGAAGCATAAAGGTTGAGAACCACTTATATATGAGTTTTATATTATTCCCATTGATATACTATAACTATAGTTTTATGTATCTATACAAGGGTTACGCCAGTTACATACAAATTTCCATGAGGTACGTGAATCTTAAAAGGTTGAGAACCAGTGAGACGTATGTTTTATTTTATTCCCATTGTTATACTACAACTATAGTTATATCTCTCTATACAAGGGGTACGCCAGTTTCATACATTTCCATGGGGTACGTAAAGCATGAAAGGTTGAGAACCACTGATATATATGTTTTATTTTATTCCCATTTTTATAATATAACTATAGATTTATCTATCTATATAAGGGGTACGCCAGTTTCCTACACATTTCTAGGGGGTACGTGAAGCATAAAAGTTTGAGAACCACTGATATATATGTTTTATTTTATTCCCATTTTTATATTATAACTATAGTTTTATCTATCTATATAAGGGGTAAGCCAGTTTGATACACATTTCCAGGGGGACGTGAGGCATAAAAGGTTGAGAACCACTGATATATACGTTTTTTTTAATCCCATTTTTATACTATAACTATAGTTTTATCTATCTCTTTAAGGGGTACGCCAGCTACATACACATTTCCAGGGGGTGCGTGAAGCATAAAGGTTGAGAACCACTGATATATATGTTTTATTTTATTCCCATTTTTATACTATAACTATAGTTTTATCTATCTATATAAGGGGTACGCCAGTTACATACACATTTTCAGGGGGTACGTGATGCATAAAAGGTTGATATCCACTGATATATATGTTTTATTTTATTCCCATTTTTAAACTATAACTATAGTTTTATCTATCTATATAAGGGGTACGCCAGTTTGATACACATTTCCAGGGGGTACGTGAAGCATAAAGGTTGAGAACCACTTATATATATGTTTTATATTATTCCCATTGATATAATATAACTATAGTTTTATGTATCTATACAAGGGTTACGCCAGTTACATACAAATTTCCTGGGGGTACGTGAATCATAAAAGGTTGAGAACCAGTGATATATATGTGTTATTTTATTCCCATTTTTATACTATAACTATAGTTTTATCTATCTATATAAGGCGTACGCCAGTTACATACACATTTCCAGGGGGTACGTGAAGCATAAAGGTTGAGAACCACTGATATATAGGTTTTAATTTATTCCCATTTTTATACTATAACTATAGTGTTATCTATCTAGATAAGGGGTACGCCAGTTTCATACACATTTCCAGGGGGTACGTGAAGCATAAAAGTTTGAGAACCACTGATACATGTGTTTTATTTCATTGCCATTTTTATACTATAACTATAGATTTATCTATCTATATAAGGGGTACGCCAGTTACATACACATTTCCAGGGGATAAGTGAAGCATAAAAGGTTGAGAACCACTGATATATATGTTTTATTTTATTCCCAATTTTATAATATAACTATAGTTTTAACTATCTATACAAGGGGTACGCCAGTTACATATACATTTCCAGGGGGTACGTGAAGCATAAAAGGTTGAGAACAACTGATATATATGTTTTATTTTATTCCCATTTTTATACTCTAACTATAGTTATATCTATCTATATAAGGGGTACGCCAGTTACATACATATTTCCCGGTGGTACGTGAAGCATAAACGTTGAGAACCACTGATATATATATATTTTAATTTATTCCCATTTTTATAATATAACTCTAGTTTATCTATCTATATATGGGGTACGCCAATTTCATACACATTTCCAGGGGGTACGTGAAGCATAAGTTGAGAACCACTGATATATATGTTTCATTTTATTCCCATTTTTATAATATAACTATAGTTTTATCTATCTATATAAGGGTAGTGAAGCACAAAGGTTGAGAACCACTGATATATATGTTTTATTTTATTCCCTTTTTTATACTATAACTATAGTTTTATCAATCTATATAAGGGGTACGCCAGTTTCATACACATTTCTAGGGGGTACGTGAATCATAAAAGGTTGAGGACCACTGTTATATATGTTTTATTTTATTCCCATTTTTATACTATAAGTATAGTTTTATCTATCTACATAAGGGGTACGCAAATTTCATACACATTTCCATGGGGTACGTGAAGCATAAAAGGTTGAGAACCACTGATATATGTGTCTTATTTTATTCCCCTTTTTATACTATAACTATAGTTTTATTTATCTATATAAGGCGTACGCCAGTTACATACACATTTCCAGGGGGTACGTGAAGCATAAAGGTTGAGAACCACTGATATATATGTTTTATTTTATTCCCATTTTTATACTCTAACTATAGTAATATCTATCTATAAAAGGGGTACGCCAGTTACATACATATTTCCAGGTGGTACGTGAAGCATAAACGTTGAGAACCACTGATATATATATGTTTTAATTTATTCCCATTTTTATACTATAACTATAGTTTTATCTATCTATATAAGGGTTACGCCAGTTACACACAAATTTCCTGGGGGTACGTGAATCATAAAAGATTGAGAACCAGTGAGACGTATGTTTTATTTTATTCCCATTGTTATACTATAACTATAGTTATATCTCTCTATACAAGGGGTACGCCAGTTTCATACATTTCCATGGGGTACGTGAAGTATAAATGGTTGAGAACCACTGATATATATGTTTTATTTTATTCCCATTTTTATACTATAACTATAGTTTTATCTATCTATATAAGGGGTACGCCAGTTACATACAAATTTCATGGGGGTACGTGAATCATAAAAGGTTGAGAACCAGTTAGACGTATGTTTTATTTTATTCCCATTTTTATACTATAACTATAGTTTTATCTATCTATATAAGGGGTACGCCAGTTTGATACACATTTCCAGGGGGTACGTGAAGCATAAAGGTTGAGAACCACTTATATATGCGT
Organism: Ryuthela nishihirai; assembly: GCA_038380435.1. Taxonomy (NCBI): domain Eukaryota; kingdom Metazoa; phylum Arthropoda; class Arachnida; order Araneae; family Heptathelidae; genus Ryuthela; species Ryuthela nishihirai. Next base: position 124,573 of record JAWZYU010000084.1, read on the forward strand.
TTTATATTATTCCCATTGATATACTATAACTATAGTTTAATGTATGTATTAAACGGTTACGCCAGTTACATACAAATTTCCATGAGGTACGTGAATCATAAAAGGTTGAGAACCAGTGAGACGTATGTTTTATTTTATTCCCATCGTTATACTACAAATATAGTTATATCTCTCTATACAAGGGGTACGCCAGTTTCATACATTTCCATGGGGTACGTGAAGCATAAATGGTTGAGATCCACTGATATATATGCTTTATTTTATTCCCATTTTTATACTATAACTATAGATTTATCTATCTATATAAGGGGTACGCCATTTTCATACACATTTCCAGGGGGTACGTGAAGCATAAAAGGTTGAGAACCACTGATATATATATATTTTATATTATTCCCATTATTTACTATAACTAGAGTTTTATCTATCTATATAAGGGGTACGCCAGTTACATACACATTTCCAGGGGGTACGTGAGCATAAAAGGTTGAGAACCACTGATATATATGTTTTATTTCATTCCCATTTTTATACTGTAACTATAGTTATATCTATCTATTTAAGGGGTACGCCAGTTACATACATATTTCCAGGTGGTACGTCAAGCATAAAGGTTGAGAACCACTGATAAATATATGTTTTAATCTATACCCATTTTTATAATATAATTCTAGTTTTATCTATCTATATAAGGGTTACGCCAATTTCATACACATTTCCAGGGGGTACGTGAAGCATGAAAGGTTGAGAACCACTGATATATATGTTTCATTTTATTCCCATTTTTATAATATAACTATAGTTTTATCTATCTATATAAGGGTAGTGAAGCACAAAGCTTGAGAACCACAGATATATATGTTTTATTTTATTCCCTTTTTTATACTATAACTATTGTTTTATCAATCTATATAAGGGGTACGCCAGTTTCATACACATTTCCAGGGGGTACGTGAAGCATAAACGTTTTAGAACCACTGATATATATATATATGATTTATATTATTCCCATTTTTATATTATAACTATAGTTTTATCTATCTATATAAGAGGTACGCCAGTTTCATACACATTTCCAGGGGGTACGTGATGCATAAAAAGTTGAGAACCACTGTTATATATGTTTTATTTTATTTCCATTTTTATATTATAACTATAGTTTTATCTATCTATACAAGGGGTACGCCAGTTACATACCCATTTATAGGGGGTACGTGAAGCATAAAAGTTTGAGAACCACTGATATATATGTTTTATTTTATTTCCATTTCTATACTATAACTATAGTTTTATCTATCTCTACAAGGGGTAGGCCAGTTTCATACACATTTCCAGGGGGTACACACAAATTTCCTGTGAAGCATAAAAGGTTGAGAACCACTGTTATATATATATTTTTTTTATTCCCATTTTTATACTCTAACAATAGTTATGTCTATCTATATAAGGGGTACGCCAGTTACATACATTTTTCCAGGGGGTACGTGAAACATAAAGGTTGAGAACCACTTATATTAGAGTTTTATATTATTCCCATTGATATACTATAACTATAGTTTTATGTATCTATACTAGGGTTACGCCAGTTACATACAAATTTCCATGAGGTATGTGAATCTTAAAAGGTTGAGAACCAGTGAGACGTATGTTTTATTTTATTCCCATTGTTATACTACAACTATAGTTATATCTCTCTATACAAGGGGTACGCCAGTTTCATACATTTCCATGGGGTACGTGAAGCATGAAAGGTTGAGAACCACTGATATATATGTTTTATTTTATTCCCATTTTTATAATATAACTATAGATTTATCTATCTATATAAGGGGTACGCCAGTTTCATACACATTTCTAGGGGGTATGTGAAGCATAAAAGGTTGAGAACCACTGATATATATGTTTTAATTTATTCCCATTTTTATACTCTAACTATAGTTATGTCTATCTATATAAGGGGTACGCCAGTTACATACATTTTTCCAGGGGGTACGTGAATCTTAAAAGGTTGAAACCAGTGAGACGTATGTTTTATTTTATTCCCATTGTTATACTACAACTATAGTTATATCTCTCTATACAAGGGGTACGCCAGTTTCATACATTTCCAGGGGGTACGTGAAGCATAAAAGTTTGAGAACCACTGATACATGTGTTTTATTTTATTGCCAATTTTATAATATAACTTTAGATTTATCTATCTATATAAGGGGTACGCCAGTTACATACACATTTCCAGGGGATACGTGAAGCATAAAAGGTTGAGAACACTGATATATATGTTTTATTTTATTCCCATTTTTATACTATAACTATAGTTTTATCTATCTATATAAGTGGTACATCAGTTTCATACACATTTCCAGGGGATAAGTGAAGCATAAAAGGTTGAGAACCACTGATATATACGTTTTTTTTAATCCCATTTTTATACTATAACTATAGTTTTATCTATCTATATAAGGGGTACGCCAGCTACATACACATTTCCAGGGGGTGCGTGAAGCATAAAGGTTGAGAACCACTGATATATATGTTTTATTTTATTCCCATTTTTATACTATAACTATAGTTTTATCTATCTATATAAGGGGTACGCCAGTTACATACACATTTTCAGGGGGTACGTGATGCATAAAAGGTTGATATCCACTGATATATATGTTTTATTTTATTCCCATTTTTATACTATAACTATAGTTTTATCTATCTATATAAGGGTTACGCCAGTTACATACAAATTTCCTGGGGGTACGTGAATCATAAAAGGTTGAGAACCAGTGAGACGTATGTTTTATTTTATTCCCATTGTTATACTACAACTATAGTTATATCTCTCTATACAAGGGGTACGCAAGTTTCATACATTTCCATGGGGTACGTGAAGCATAAATCGTTGAGAACCACTGATATATATGTTTTATTTTATTCCCATTTTTATACTATAACTATAGTTTTATCTATCTATATAAGGGGTACGCCAGTTTCATACACATTTCTAGGGGGTACGTGAAGCATAAAAGGTTGAGAACCACTGATATATATGTATTATTTTATTCCCATTTTTATACTATAACTATAGTTTTATCTATCTATATAAGGCGTACGCCAGTTACATACACATTTCCAGGGGGTACGTGAAGCATAAAGGTTGAGAACCACTGATATATAGGTTTTAATTTATTCCCATTTTTATACTATAACTATAGTGTTATCTATCTATATAAGGGGTACGCCAGTTTCATACACATTTCCAGGGGGTACGTGAAGCATAAAAGTTTGAGAACCACTGATACATGTGTTTTATTTCATTGCCATTTTTATACTATAACTATAGATTTATATATCTATATAAGGGGTACGCCAGTTATATACACATTTCCAGGGGATAAGTGAAGCATTAAAGGTTGAGAACCACTGATATATATGTTTTATTTTATTCCCAATTTTATATTATAACTATAGTTTTAACTATCTATACAAGGGGTACGCCAGTTACATATACATTTCCAGGGGGTACGTGAAGCATAAAAGGTTGAGAACAACTGATATATATGTTTTATTTTATTCCCATTTTTATACTCTAACTATAGTTATATCTATCTATATAAGGGGTACGCCAGTTACATACATATTTCCCGGTGGTACGTGAAGCATAAACGTTGAGAACCACTGATATATATATATATTTTAATTTATTCCCATTTTTATAATATAACTCTAGTTTTATCTATCTATATAAGGGGTACGCCAATTTCATACACATTTCCAGGGGGTACGTGAAGCATGAAAGGTTGAGAACCACTGATATATATGTTTCATTTTATTCCCATTTTTATAATATAACTATAGTTTTATCTATCTATATAAGGGTAGTGAAGCACAAAGGTTGAGAACCACTGATATATATGTTTTATTTTATTCCCTTTTTTATACTATAACTATAGTTTTATCAATCTATATAAGGGATACGCCAGTTTCATACACATTTCCAGGGGGTACGTGAAGCATGAAAGGTTGAGAACCACTGATATATATGTTTCATTTTATTCCCATTTTTATAATATAACTATAGTTTTATCTATCTATATAAGGGTAGTGTAGCACAAAGGTTGAGAACAACTGATATATATGTTTTATTTTATTCCCATTTTTATACTCTAACTATAGTTATATCTATCTATATAAGGGGTACGCCAGTTACATACATATTTCCCGGTGGTACGTGAAGCATAAACGTTGAGGACCACTGATATATATATATATTTTAATTTATTCCCATTTTTATAATATAACTCTAGTTTTATCTATCTATATAAGGGGTACGCCAATTTCATACACATTTCCAGGGGGTACGTGAAGCATGAAAGGTTGAGAACCACTGATATATATGTTTCATTTTATTCCCATTTTTATAATATAACTATAGTTTTATCTATCTATATAAGGGTAGTGAAGCACAAAGGTTGAGAACCACTGATATATATGTTTTATTTTATTCCCTTTTTTATACTATAACTATAGTTTTATCAATCTATATAAGGGATACGCCAGTTTCATACACATTTCCAGGGGGTACGTGAAGCATGAAAGGTTGAGAACCACTGATATATATGTTTCATTTTATTCCCATTTTTATAATATAACTATAGTTTTATCTATCTATATAAGGGTAGTGTAGCACAAAGGTTGAGAACCACTGATATATATGTTTTATTTTATTCCCATTTTTATACTATAACTATAGTTTTATCTATCTATATAAGGGGTACGCCAGTTTCATACACATTTCTAGGGGGTACGTGAATCATAAAAGGTTGAGGACCACTGTTATATATGTTTTATTTTATTCCCATTTTTATACTATAACTGTAGTTTTATCTATCTATATAAGGCGTACGCCAGTTTCATACACATTTTCAGTGTTTACGTGAGGCATAAAAGTTTGAGAACCACTGATATATATGTTTTAATTTATTCCCATTTTTATACTATAACTATAGTTTTATCTATCTATATAAGGCGTACGCCAGTTACATACACATTTCCAGGGGGTACGTGAAGCATAAAGGTTGAGAACCACTGATATATATGTTTTATTTTATTCCCATTTTTATACTCTAACTATAGTAATATCTATCTATATAAGGGGTACGCCAGTTACATACATATTTGCAGGTGGTACATGAAGCATAAACGTTGAGAACCACTGATATATATATGTTTAAATTTATTCCCATTTTTATACTATAACTGTAGTTTTATCTATCTATATAAGGGGTACACCAGTTTGATACACATTTCCAGGGGGTACGAGAAGCACAAAAGGTTGAGAACCACAGAGATATATGTTTTATTTTATTCCCATTTTATTACTATCATTATAGTTTTATCTATCTATATAAGGCGTACGCCAGTTACATACACATTTCCAAGGGCTTCGTAAAGCATAAAGGTCGAGAACCACTGATATATATGTTTTAATTTATTCCCATTTTTATACTATAACAATAGTTCTATCTATCTATATAAGGGGTACGTGAACCACTGATCTATCTGTATAAGGGGTACGCCAGTTTCATACACATTTCCAGGGTTTACGTAAAGCATAAAAGTTTGAGAACCACTGATATATATGTTTTAATTTATTCCCATTTTTATACTAGAACTATAGTTTTATCTATCTATATACGGGGTACGCCAGTTTCACACACATTTCCAGGGGGTATGTGAAGCATAAAAGTTTGAGAACCACTGATATATATGTTTCATTTTATTCCCATTTTTATACTATAACTATAGTTCTATCTATCTATATAAGGGGTACGTGAACCACTGATCTATCTATATAAGGGGTACGCCAGTTTCATACACATTTCCAGTGAGTACGTGAGGCATAAAATTTGAGAACCACTGATATATATATTTTATTTTATTCCCATTTTTATACTATAATTATATTTTTATCTTTCTATATAAGGGGTACGCCAGTTTCACACACATTTCAAGGGGGTACGTGAAGCATAAAGGTTGAGAACCACTGATATATATGTTTCAATTTATTCCCATTTTTATACTATAACTATAGTTCTATCTATCTATATAAGGGGTACGTGAACCACTGATCTATCTATATAAGGGGTACGCCAGTTTCATACACATTTCCAGGGAGTACGTGACGCATAAATGTTTGAGAACCACTGTTATATATGTTTTATTTTATTTCCATTTTTATATTATAACTATAGTTTTTTCTATCTATACCAGGGGTACGCCAGTTACATACATTTTTCCAGTGGGTACGTGAAGCATAAAGGTTGAGAACCACTGATATATATATATGTTTTAATTTATTCCCATTTTTATATTATAACTATAATTTTATCTATCTATATAAGGGGTACGCCAGTTTCATACACCTTTCCAGGGGGTACGTGAAGCATAAAATTTGAGAACCACTGATACATGTGTTTTATTTCATTGCCATTTTTATACTATAACTATAGATTTATCTATCTATATAAGGGGTACGCCAGTTACATAAACATTTCCAGGGGATACGTGAAGCATAAAAGTTTGAGAACCACTGATATATATGTTTTATTTTATTCCCAATTTTATACTATAACTATAGTTTTATCTATCTATACAAGGGGTACGCCAGTTACATACACATTTCCAGGGGGTACCTGAAGCGTAAAAGGTTGAGAACCACTGATATATATGTTTTATTTTATTCCCAATTTTATACTATAACTATAGTTTTATCTATCTATACAAGGGGTACGCCAGTTACATACACATTTCCAGTGGGTACGTGAAGCATAAAGGTTGAGAACCACTGATATATATATATGTTTTAATTTATTCCCATTTTTATATTATAACTATAATTTTATCTATCTATATAACGGGTACGCCAGTTTAATACACATTTCCAGGAGGTACGTGAAGCATTAAAGTTTGAGAACCACTGATATATATGTTTTATTTTATTCCCATTTTTATACAATAACAATAGTTTTATCTATCTATATAAGGGGTACGCCAGTTTCATACACATTTCCAGGGTTTACGTGAAGCATAAAAGTTTGAGAACCACTGATATATATGTTTTAATTTATTCCCATTTTTATACTACAACTATAGTTTTATCTATCTATATAAGGGGTACGCCAGTTTCACACACATTTCCAGGGGGTACGTGAAGCATAAAAGTTTGAGAACCACTGATATATATGTTTTATTTTAGTCCCATTTTTATACTATAACTATAGTTTTATCTATTTTTATAAGGGGTACGCGACTTTCATACACATTTCCAGTGGGTACGTGAAGCATAAAATTTGAGAACCACTGATATATATGTTTTATTTTATTCCCATATTTATACTATAACTATTTTTTTATCTATCTATACAAGGGGTACGCCAGTTTCACACACATTTCAAGGGGGTACGTGAAGCATAAAGGTTGAGAACCACTGATATATATGTTTCAATTTATTCCCATTTTTATACTATAACTATAGTTCTATCTATCTATATAAGGGGTACGTGCACCACTGATCTATGTATATAAGGGGTACGTGCACCACTGATCTATCTATATAAGGGGTACGCCAGTTTCATACACATTTCCAGGGGGTACGTGAAGCATAAATATTTGAGAACCACTCATATATGTTTTATTTTATTCCCATTTTTATTCTATAACTGTAGTTTTATCTATCTATATAAGGGGTACGCCAATTTCATACTCATTTCCAGGGGGTACGTGAAGAATAAAAGGCTGAGAACCACTGATATATATGTTTTATTTTATTCCCACTTTTACTATAACTATAGTTTTATCTATCTATACAAGGGGTACGCCAGTTACATACACATTTCCAGTGGGTACGTGAAGCATAAAATTTGAGAACCACTGATATATATGTTTTAATTTATTCCCATTTTTATACTCTAACTATAGTTATGTCTATCTATATAAGGGGTACGCCAGTTACATACATTTTTCCAGGGGGTACGTGAATCTTAAAAGGTTGAGAACCAGTGAGACGTATGTTTTATTTTATTCCCATTGTTATACTACAACTATAGTTATATCTCTCTATACAAGGGGTACGCCAGTTTCATACATTTCCATGGGGTACGTGAAGCATAAATGGTTGAGATCCACTGATATATATGCTTTATTTTATTCCCATTTTTATACTATAACTATAGATTTATCTATCTATATAAGGGGTATGCCATTTTCATACACATTTCTAGGGGGTACGTGAAGCATAAAAGGTTGAGAACCACTGATATATATATTTTATATTATTCCCATTATTTACTATAACTATAGTTTTATCTCTCTATATAAGGAGTACGCCAGTTACATAGACATTTCCAGGGGGTACGTGAGCATAAAAGGTTGAGAACCACTGATATATATGTTTATTTTATTCCCATTTTTATACTGTAACTATAGTTATATCTATCTATTTAAGGGGTACGCCAGTTTCATACACATTTCCAGGGGGTACGTGAAGCATAAATGGTTGAGAACCACTGATATATGTGTTTTATTTTATTCCCATTTTTATACTATAACTATAGTTTTATCTATCTATATAAGGGGTACGCCAGTTTCATACACATTTCCAGGGTTTACGTTTAAGCATAAAAGTTTGAGAACCACTAATATATATGTTTAAATTTATTCCCATTTTTATACTACAACTATAGTTTTATCTATCTATATAAGGGGTACGCCAGTTTCACACACATTTCCAGGGGGTACGTGAAGCATAAAAGTTTGAGAACCACTGATATATATGTTTTATTTTATTCCCATTTTTATACTATAACTATAGTTTTATCTATCTATATAAGGGGTACGATAGTTACATACATTTTTCCAGGGGGTACGTGAAGCATAAAGGTTGAGAACTACTGATATATATATATGTTTTAATTTATTCCCATTTTTATACTATAACTATAATTTTATCTATCTATATAAGGGGTACGCCAGTTTCATACACATTTCCAGGGGGTACGTGAAGCATAAAAGTTTGAGAACCACTGATACATGTGTTTTATTTTATTGCCATTTTTATACTATAACTGTAGATTTATCTACCTATATAAGGGGTACGCCAGTTACATACACATTTCCAGGGGATACATGAAGCATAAAAGTTTGAGAACCACTGATATATATGTTTTATTTTATTCCCAATTTTTTACTATAACTATAGTTTTATCTATCTATACAAGGGGTACGCCAGTTACATACACATTTCCAGGGGGTACGTGAAGCATAAAAGGTTGAGAACCACTGATATATATGTTTTATTTTATTCCCATTTTTATAATATAACTATAGTTTTATCTATCTACATAAGGGGTACGCCAGTTTCATACACATTTCCAGGAGGTACGTGAAGCATTCAAGTTTGAGAACCACTGATATATATGTTTTATTTTATTCCCATTTTTATACTATAACAATAGATTTATCTATCTATATAAGGGGTACGCCAGTTTCATACACATTTCCAGGGTTTACGTGAAGCATAAAAGTTTGAGAACCACTGATATATATGTTTTAATTTATTCCCATTTTTATACTACAACTATAGTTTTATCTATCTATATAAGGGGTACGCCAGTTTCACACACATTTCCAGGGGGTACGTGAAGCATAAAATTTGAGAACCACTGATATATATGTTTTATTTTATTCCCATTTTTATACTATAACTATAGTTTTATCTATTTTTATAAGGGGTACGCCACTTTCATACACATTTCCAGTGGGTACGTGAAGCATAAAATTTGAGAACCACTGATATATATGTTTTAATTTATTCCCATTTTTATACTACAACTATAGTTTTATCTATCTATATAAGGGGTACGCCAGTTTCACACACATTTCAAGGGGGTACGTGAAGCATAAAAGTTGAGAACCACTGATATATATGTTTCAATTTATTCCCATTTTTATACTATAACTATAGTTCTATCTATCTATATAAGGGGTACGTGCACCACTGATCTATCTATATAAGGGGTACGCCAGTTTCACACACATTTCAAGGGGGTACGTGAAGAATAAAAGGCTGAGAACCACTGATATATATGTTTCATTTTATTCCCATTTTTATAATATAACTATAGTTTTATTTATGTATATAAGGGTAGTGAAGCACAAAGGTTGAGAACCACTGATATATATGTTTTATATTATTCCCCTTTTTATACTATAGTTTCATCTATCTATATAAGGGGTACGCCAGTTTCATACACATTTCCAGGGGATACGTGAAGCATAAAATGTTGAGAACCACTGATATATATGTTTTATTTTATTCCCACTTTTACTATAACTATAGTTTTAGCTATCTATACAAGGGGTACGCCGGTTACATACACATTTCCAGGGGGTACGTGAAGCATAAAAGTTTGAGAACCACTGATATATATATATATGTATATGTTTTATTTTATTCCCATTTTTATACTATAACTATAGTTTTAACTATCTACATAAGGGGTACGCCAGTTTCACACACATTTCCAGGGGGTACGTGAAGCATAAAAGTTTGAGAACCACTGATATATATGTTTCATTTTATTCCCATTCTTATAGTATAACTATAGTTTTATCTATATATATTAGGGATACGCCATTTTCATACACATTTCCAGGGGGTAAGTGAAGCATAAATATTTGAGAACCACTGATATATATGTTTTAATTTATTCCCATTTTTATACTATAACTATAGTTTTATCTATCTATATACGGGGTACGTGAGCCACTGATCTATCTATATAAGGGGTACGCCAGTTTCATACACATTTCCAGGGGGTACGTGAAGCATAAAAGTTTGAGAACCACTGATATATATGTTTTATTTTATTCCCACTTTTATACTATAACTATAGTTTTATTTATCTATACAAGGGGTACGCCAGTTACATACACATTTCCAGGGGGTACGTGAAGCAAAAAATTTTGAGAACCACTGATATATATGTTTTATTTTATTCCCATTTTTGTTCTATAACTATAGTTTTATCTATCTATATAAGGGGTACGCCAGTTTCATACACATTTCCAGGGGGGACGTGAAGCATAAAAGTTTGAGAACCACTGATATATATGTTTCATTTTATTCCCATGTTTATAATATAACTATAGTTTTATCTATCTATATAAGGTGTACGCCAATTTCATACACATTTCCAAGGGATACGTGAAGCATAAAAGTTGAGAACCACTGATATATATGTTTCATTTTATTCCCATTTTTATAATATAACTATAGTTTTATCTATCTATATATGGGTAGTGAAGCACAAAGATTGAGAACCACTGATATATATGTTTAATTTTATTTCCTTTTTTATACTATAACTATAGTTTTATCAATCTATATAAGGGGTACGCCAGTTTCATACACATTTCCAGGGGGTACGTGAAGCATAAAAGTTTTAGAACCACTGACATATATAAATTTTTTATATTATTCCCATTTTTATACTATAACTATAGTGTTATCTATCTATATAAGAGGTACGCCAGTTTCATACACATTTCCAAGGGGTACGTGAAGCATAAAAGTTGAAAACCACTGATATATATGTTTTATTTTATTCCCATTTTTATACTATAACTATAGTTTTAACTATCTATATAAGGGGTACGCCAGTTTCACACACATTTCCACTGGGTACGTGAAGCATAAAAGTTCGAGAACCACTCATATATATGTTTCATTTTATTCCCATTTTTATACTATAACTATAGTTTTATCTATCTATATAAGGGATACGCCACTTTCATACATATTTCCAGGGGGTACGTGAAGCATAAAAGTTTGAGAACCACTGATATATATGTTTTAATTTATTCCCCTTTTTATACTATAACTATAGTTTTATCTATTTTTATAAGGGGTACGCCACTTTCATACACATTTCCAGTGGGTACGTGAAGCATATAATTTGAGAACCACTGATATATATGTTTTATTTTATTCCCATTTTTATACTATAACTATAGTTTTATCTATCTATATAAGGGGTACGCCAGTTTCATACACATTTCCAGGGGGTACGTGAAGCATAAAAGTTTGAGAACCAGTGATATATATGTTTTATTTAATTTCCATTTTTATGCTATAACTATAGTTTTATGTATCTATATAAGGGGTACGCCAGTTTCATACATATTTTCAGGGGGTACGTGAAGCATAAAAGTTTGAGAACCACTGATATATATGTTTTATTTTATTCCCATTTTTATACTATAACTAGAGTTTTATATATTTTTATAAGGGGTACGCCACTTTCATACACATGTCCAGTGGGTACGTGAAGCATATAATTTGAGAACCACTGATATATATGTTTTATTTTATTCCCATTTTTATACTATAACTATAGTTTTATCTATCTATATAAGGGGTACGCCAGTTTCATACACATTTCCAGGGGGTAGGTGAAGCATAAAAGTTTGAGAACCAGTGATATATATGTTTCATTTAATTTCCATTTTTATACTATAACTATAGTTTTATGTATCTATATAAGGGGTACGCCAGTTTCATACATATTTTCAGGGGGTACGTGAAGCATAAAATTTGAGAACCACTGATATATATATATATATGTTTTATTTTATTCCCATTTTTATACTATAACTATAGTTTTAACTATCTATATAAGGGGTACGCCAGTATCACACACATTTCCACTGGGTACGTGAAGCATAAAAGTTCGAGAACCACTCATATATATGTTTCATTTTATTCCCATTTTTATACTATAACTATAGTTTTATATATCTATATAAGGGATACGCCACTTTCATTCATATTTCCAGGGGGTACGTGGAGTATAAAAGTTTGAGAACCACTGATATATATGTTTTCATTTATTCCCATTTTTATACTATAACTATAGTTTTATCTATCTATATAAGGGATACGCCACTTTCATACATATTTCCAGGGGGTACGTGAAGCATAAAAGTTTGAGAACCACTGATATATATGTTTTAATTTATTCCCATTTTTATACTATAACTATAGTTGTTTCTATCTATATAAGGGGTACGTGAACCACTGATCTATCTATATAAGGGGTACGACAGTTTCATACACATTTCCAGGGTGTACGTGAAGCATAAAATTTGAGAACCACTGATATATATGTTTCATTTTATTCCCATTTTTATACTATAACTATAGTTTTATCTATCTACAAAAGGGGTACGTCAGTTTCATACACATTTCCAGGGGGTACGTGAAGCATAAAAGTTTGAGAACCACTGATATATATGTTTTATTTTATTCGCATTTTTATACTATAACTAGAGTTTTATCTATTTTTATAAGGGGTACGCCACTTTCATACACATTTCCAGTGGGTACGTGAAGCATATAATTTGAGAACCACTGATATATATGTTTTATTTTATTCCCATTTTTATACTATAACTATAGTTTTATCTATCTATATAAGGGGTACGCCAGTTTCATACACATTTCCAGGGGGTACGTGAAGCATAAAAGTTTGAGAACCACTGATATATATGTTTTGTTTTATTCCCATTTTTATACTATAACTGTAGTTTTATTTATTTATATAAGGGGTACGCCAGTTTCATACACATTTCCAGGGGGTACGTGAAGCATAAAAGTTTGAGAACCACTGATATATATGTTTTGTTTTATTCCCATTTTTATACTATAACTGTAGTTTTATTTATCTATATAAGGGGTACGCCAGTGTCATACACATTTCCAGGGTGTACGTGAAGCATAAAAGTTTGAGAACCACTGATATTTTTTTTTTATTTTATTTCCATTTTTATACTATAACTATAGTTTTATCTATCTATATAAGGGGTACGCCAGTTACATACACCTTTCCAGGGGGTACGTGAAGCATAAAAGGTTGAGAACCACTGATATATATGTTTTATTTTATTTCCATTTTTTTACTATAACTATAGTTTTATCTATCTATATAAGGGGTACGACAGTTACATACACATTTCCAGGGGGTACGTGAAGCATAAAAGTTTGAGAAGCACTGCTCTAGAGTGAACCTTCGATTAACTAGTTCCTGAAGGCTAAATTTGTTTAATGAATCTTATCGTGGGGTCGCCAAAATGGAAATTCATTTGGAGAATACTTTAAGAAGCAATACTAGTATACAATCCTATTTTCTCAACGGAATGCATGAGATTATTGTAGAAGTATTTCGTTGTAAATTCTATTTATTTTTCAAATCTTGGAGTTATCGTCAAGATAATTATCCTTGATATAGTATTACCGATGGTGCATTCTTCCGTTGTCCATTGAACGAAAGACATTTATTTCTATTTAATTACTGTATAAATCAGGTGGTTGTTTAAAGATAAATTTTCTTCTAATTTCATTTATAAAATGTACCTTTGTCAATACGTCAGTATCTGTGTTTGTCAAAATGGTTGATTCACCATATTATCCCAATCCATTGGTCGATCGCAGTATACAGGTAATACAATAAGCTATATAAAAAAATCATCATCTTTCCCTTGTAAGGAAGTGAAAACCTGAAAATCATTTTTCCACTATAGTTTTCAAAACGTGAGGAACGAGATTAAGCGAGCTGTATGTCATTGGAAAGCATATAAAGGAGTGCGACAGGTTTTAAAAAATGTTACCTTCCATCATTTCTTCCTCCGTAAAAATGCTAAATATGAAAACTATTGTTTGAATATATCTTTTAAACGAAAGTTGGTTGTTGGTTGGATTGTTTTACCTCTGAGCGGCACTTTTTTGCACACAATGGGCTAAATGGCAGGTCACATGGACCCCGAAGGCTCAGAGAAGGTTGGGGGAGTGGACCCACTGGAACAACTGTTGGGAGATAGATGGTAGCTTCCCGTCAAGGCCATCCAGCGTGTTCTTCAACGTGCACAGGGTATGGCATTTTTTGGCACACCATGGGCTAAATGGCCGGGTAACAAGTACCCCGAAGGCTCAGAGAAGGTTGGGGGAGGGGACCCACTGGAACAACTGTTGGGAGATAAATGGTAGCTTCCCGTCAAGGCCATCCAGCGCGTTCTTTAACGTGCATAGGGTATGACTCTCCCGCACACGGAGCCACGTCTTAACGTCCCATCCAACGGACGGCGGCCTTTCCAAGCCCCAATGGTGTCCCCTAATTCCCATTAGGACCACGGGGAGTTTTCCGGAGACAAATCTCAACGTTGACCCAGCTGGGACTCGAACTGCGAACTGCAGATTACGAGCCTGGCGCTGTTAAACGAGAGACGAGAGCAATGAGTTATATGCATAATGGAAACATGCAAAGTGGAAAGTGTCACAAGTTTTAAAGCTCTTTCTCCCATTCTTAATCCAAAAAAATTTTATAATTTGTAAATTGTTGTTTTATTGTTGCTTTTATGTGGGGAATGTCACATAAAAAAATATCCTCATGCTTTTTATTACCCCGAGAGAGAGGGTTGGGTTGTTTTACCTCTGAGCGGCACTTTTTTGCACACCATGGGCTAAATGGCCAGGTCACATGGACTCCGAAGGCTCAGAGAAGGTTGGGGGAGGGGACCCAATGGAACAGCTGTTGGGAGACAGATGGTAGCCTCCCGTCAAGGCCATGCAGCGTGTTCTTTAACGTTGGGTTGTTTTACCTCTGAGCGGCACTTTTTTGCACACCATGGGATAAATGGCCAGGTCACATGGACCCCGAAGGCTCAGAGAAGGTTGGGGGAGGGGACCCACTGGAACAGCTGTTGGGAGACAGATGTTAGCCTTGACGGGAGTCAAGGCCATCCAGCGTGTTCTTTAAAGTTGGGTTCTTTTACCTCTGAGAGGCACTTTTTTCCACACCATGGGCTAAATGGCCAGGTCACATGGACCCCGAAGTCTGAGAGAAGGTTGGGGGAGGGGACCCAATGGAACAGCTGTTGGGAGACAGATGGTAGCCTCCCGTCAAGGCCATGCAGCGTGTTCTTTAACGTTGGGTTGTTTTACCTCTGAGCGGCACTTTTTTGCACACCATGGGCTAAATGGCCAGGTCACATGGACTCCGAAGGCTCAGAGAAGGTTGGGGGAGGGGACCCAATGGAACAGCTGTTGGGAGACAGATGGTAGCCTCCCGTCAAGGCCATCCAGCGTGTTCTTTAAAGTTGGGTTCTTTTACCTCTGAGAGGCACTTTTTTCCACACCATGGGCTAAATGGCCAGGTCACATGGACCCCGAAGTCTGAGAGAAGGTTGGGGGAGGGGACCCACTGGAACAGCTGTTGGGAGACAGATGGTAGCCTCCCGTCAAGGCCATCCAGCGTGTTCTTTAACGTGCACAGGGTATGGCTCTCCCGCACACGTTGCCAAGGCTTAACGTCCCATCCGACGGACGGCGGCCTTTCCAACCCCATCGGTGTCCCCTACTGACCGTGGGCAGGGCGGGGAATTTTGCGGAGATAAATCTCACCGCTGACCCAGCTGGGACTCGAACCTGGGAACTACAGAATACGAGCCTGGCGCGCTACCGACTGAGTCACCCCCATCAGAGACAGCGGCCTTTCCAAGCCAATTTACTGTCCATTTTCTCACCGACTTTTACAGTTGGGCGGATTAGCGGTCTGTAAATGGTAGCTAGGTAGTCACTGGAAGGAGAGCTATGCACCAATCCCCTGTGATGATGCATAGAACCGGCCAGGCCTAGCACCTACTGTCCGACCCCGCCTTCTCGTGGTGCAGACCGTTAGTACCTTTCAAAAGAGTGGAAGTGAACGGAAGGGGAGGGCTGCCAGATTAGTGTGGCCTACTGATCTGGACAACTATGGCTACTTTTCTTTTTTTTCTACCCTGCTGAGGAGTGGTCCACCACACAGGGTCCTGGTGCTGACCATATAAACCTACTGGACTGGACAGATATATGGCTCTGAGCTTGATTATGGATCCTGATTTTGCTCCACTGGTGGGCTTCTGTGGAGGGAAAATCTTCCGCTGTGTTTTCTGTTTGTTTGTGGGTTGACAGCCCCAAATGAATAGATTCACAGGATATGTTTATCAGCTGGTGGATAATCCTGAGCAGAAGTCATCGCAGGCACCTGAACTCTTTGCTTCTATTGGCATCGTCAAATTCTACATTGGAGGAAATCTTCCAGTGTAGATGGCTTCAGCCTTTAGTGGTGGGGGAACGGGTCTTTGCCCCATATCTGCGATTAGGGGGGCTGTTTGATATTGTCGGCATTCCCTCTCTTAATAAACATAGTTTCTTTAAACATCCTACTAACCATTTGCTCTCCATAGGTAGTTGGAATGTGAGGACTCTGCACAGAGCTTTTTCTCTTGATGTCCTCACACAAGAATTCCACCATTATAATTTAGATATTCTCGGCTTGCAAGAGACCAGATGGACAGATAAAGGTCAGATTCTTAAAAATAATCTTAAATTTCTCTTTTCAGGGAGGGACGACAATAAGCATCACCAAGGCGTGGGTCTGCTTCTCAGCAGACACGCTAGCGATGCTCTTCTAGGATATGAGTGCATTAATGAAAGGTTTCTTACAGCAAAATTTCAGACAAGCGTTAAAGACTTGAATGTTATCTGCTGTTATGCCCCCACTGAGGATGCCGATGAGGATGAGAAGGATAGGTTTTATGAACAACTTCAGGATATTTTGAATTCTGTCAAGAAAGGAGATATTACCCTTGTTCTTGGTGACTTCAATGCCAAAGTTGGTACTGACTCTGACCTTTGGGCAGGAGTAATAGGCCCTTTTGGTATTGGTAGCTGCAATGGCAATGGGCAACGTCTCCTACAGGTAAGTAAACTCAATGGATTCAGAATAACTAACACATATTACAAACACCGCGATACATACATAAGTACACATGGGTTTCTCCTGATGGGCTGCATAGGAATATGATTGATTATATATTAATTAACAGCAAATGGGCTAGTTCTGTTAGGAATACCAGGGCATATAGGGGAGCTGAAATTGAATCTGACCATTACCTTGTTAAAAATATCTTACAACTTAAAAAGTGTTGTGCTAGGGTTAAAAAATTTGCTTTTAATACTGAAGCTCTGAAAGACCCAGTTATAGCCAAAGCTTACCACGATAGGTTACTTAGTCATTATGACAGTCATGGTATGCTTACTACAGAAGTTGAGGAAGAATGGAATCATTTTAAACAGGCTTTTTTGGACACTATCAGTACTCTTTTAGGAAAAAAGGAGCAGAAGAGACAGAATTATCTGAGTGATAAGGCACTTGAGCTTATTTCAGAAAGAAAGAATTGCAGGAATGTCCTTAATCAATACCCTACTAGTACTAATAGAAAGCATTACAGAGAGCTTAATAAAAGTGTAAAAGATCAGTTAGCTGCTGATAAGAATCTTTGGCTTGATGGTTTGGCTGACAATGCCGAAGAAGCAGTTAGGCAGCACAACAGCAGAGAGCTGTACCAGAGAGTTAATGATTTTTGTGGTAGAAAAGGGACAGGTATACAAAGATTGAAGGAAAAACAAGGTAAGGTTATAGAAGGTGAGGATTCTGTCATGGCTAGGTGGGCTTAGCATTTCAGTGATGTTCTAAAAAATGTGGTTAGTTCTACTCCCATTGTTTGCAGTGATGATGGATGCATTGGTGGCTTTAATGTTGGCCCTATAACACAATCAGAAGTTAGTTTGGCTATTTCTAAACTTAAACTTCATAAATCCCCAGGGGAAGATGAAATTACTACGGAAATGCTTAGAGCTGGGAATGTTTCAGTTACCACTTGGATGACTGAAATTTTGAATATCTTTTATGATAAAGGCATGGTTCCTAAGGATTTTACCAGAGCTATTATTATTCCTATTTTCAAAAAAGTGTTCGCAGTTCCTGTGATAACTATAGGGGTATCAGTCTACTCTCTGTTCCAGGTAAAGTTCTTTCCATGATTGTGCTTAATAGAATTAAGAATCTGGTTGACAGTCAATTGCGTGATGAGCAATGTGGATTCAGAAGTGTTAGGGGATGTGTGGATCAAATATGTTCAATTAGGCAGATTCTTGAGAAATGTTTAGAGTTTCAGAAACCTTTGGTTGCTAGCTTTGTTGATTTCAAAAGGCTTTCGACTCTGTTCATCGTCATAATTTGTGGTTGATTGTGAAATCATATGGTATACCAGACAAGTTAGTTAACATAATGAAAGCTCTCTATAATAACACTGAGTCGTGTGTGAGAGTTGGTAAGGCTTGTAGCAGTTGGTTTAGCATTACTTCTGGTGTTCGACAAGGGTGCATTTTGTCTCCTTTTATCTTTAGCTTGGTTATTGATTATGTTATGCGAAATTCACTTCATGGGAAAGATTTTGGCCTTAAATGGACTGGAGATATGAAAATTTCTGATTTAGATTATGCTGATGGTTTAGCCCTTTTGGCGAATGATGTTGATGAGATGAACTCTTTCATTCGAGCTGTTGATGAGACTGGTAGTAGAGTAGGTTTGGTTATAAACAGAGAGAAAACTAAAGTGATGAAAATTGGTCAGGCAGGCTGTGATTCAGTTAATCTGAATGGTTGCAGTCTTGAGCGGTGTCACAGTTTAATTATCTTGGGAGCTATGTAACAGATAATGGTGATGTGCGGTATAAGATTAACAGACGAATAATGATTGCTGCCGGGACTTTTAAGAATCTATGGAGAGTGTGGAGAAATAGGCGTATACACCTAAAGACTAAAATTAGGCTGTATATTGTGCAGAGAGAGACTCCGTTGGTTGGGCCATGTTGCCCGTATGAATAATTATAGATTGGCGAATAAGGTTATGAACAGTGTGCCTAAAGGCCTCAGAAAGAAGGGGAGACCTAGGATGCGGTGGGCAGACAATGGCAAACAGGACTTGTTAGAATTGGTGTGCAGTGGCCAGATGCAGTAGATGCAGCTCAGGATAGACTTGCTTGGAGAACTAAATTGCACGGTCTGATTGGACCACCGTAGCCCATGGCTGTTTGAGGATGATGATGATCTATTAGCAACACCTATCAAAGATTTGGCTAAATATTTGCCGATTATAATGTTTCTCAAGGGAAACCTACTACTCCGTTAATAAGGTAGACAAAGGCAGTGAACTCTTAGATTGATGACATTTAAAGCAGGTTGGAATCCGTCCCACCTCAGGTAGGATTTTCAGGCACTTTTTTGCACACCATGGGCTAAATGGCCAGGTCACATGGCCCCGAAGGCTCAGAGAAGGTTGGGGGAGGGGTTGTTGTTGGGTTGTTTTACCTCTGAGCGGCACTTTTTTGCACACCATTGGCTAAATGGCCAGGTCACATGGACCCCGAAGGCTCAGAGAAAGTTGGGGGGGACCCACTGGAACAGCTGTTGGGAGACAGATGGTAGCTTCCCGTCAAGGCCATCCAGCGTGTTCTTTAACGTTGGGTTATTTTACCTTTTTTATTACGAACTTGGCGCGCTACCGACTGAGCCACACCCGCCCCTACTGACAGTACTCCGAGCGATATAGAGAAGGATCTGCTCGACGGATCACAGCGAAGTGATGGATACCTTAATACGAACATGGGGTAGAGAATTTGCAAATAAAAAACTGGAAACGATTTTTTTAGAAATTAGTAATCTGGCAATCCTCGTGTACAGTCACTTAAAAAAATATCCGAACCCAATGGTTGATTACAGAATTCAGAAATATATCTGGCAACGATGTTTTTGAAATTAGTAATCTTACAACCATTGTGTACGTACACAAAGGCTGCCAGATCACTAATTTCCAAAAAAATCGTTACTAGATATTTTTTGTGAATTCTGCATTTAAACGTAGTGTCCGGATATTTTTTGAGCGACTGCACATAGTTATTTCGTTTTTAGTTCGAAGTTGGTGTACATAGCGCTGTGCGTGCCTCGATAACCTCAACTATATCGTAGCGCTTTCTTCCTACCATTGTGGGGCGGGGGTGGCTCAGTCGGTAGCTCGCCTGGCTCGTAATCTGCAGTTCCCAGGTTCGAGTCCCAGCTGGGTCAGCTTTGAGATTTATCTCCGCAAAATTCCCCGCCCTGCCCACGGTCAGTAGGGGACACCGATGGGCTTGGAAAGGCCGCTGTCCATCGGATGGGACGTTAAGCCGTATCCCCGTGTGCGGGAGAGACATACCCTATGCACGTTAAAGAACACGCTTGATGGCCTTGACGGGAGGCTACCATCTGTCTCCCAACAGCTGTTCCAGTGGGTCCCCTCCCCCAACCTTCTCTGAGCCATCGGGGTCCATGTGACCTGGCCATTTAGCCCATGGTGTGCAAAAACGTGCAGCTCAGAGGTAAAACAACCCACCCCCCATACCAAGAACCCTGGCGGATCAGAGATGATAAAGAAAATGGACCACTGAACAGCCATTGGGTAAGGCAGCCGTTAGGAGAGCCATGGTAGCCTCCAATTGAGGCCATCTAGCACATTTTTTAACGTAAAAATATCATGGATCTGCTGCAAATGTCCCATTGGGGACAGCGGCCTTTCCAAGCCAATTACTGTTCCTTTTCTCACAGAGTTTTAGAGTTGATTTAGAGGTTGTTAGGTTGGGTTGTTTTACCTCTCAGCGGCACTTTTTTGCACACCATGGTCTAAATGGCCAGGTCACATGGACCCCGAAAGCTCAGAGGAGGTTGGGGAGGGGACAAACTGGAACAGCTGTTAGGAGACAGATGGTATCCTCCCGTCAAGGCCATCCAGCGTGTTCTTTAACTTTCACAGGGTATGGCTCTCCCGCACACGGCGCCACGGCTTAACGTCCCATTCGACGGACAGCGGCCTTTCCAAGCCCAGCGGTGTCCCCTACTGACCGTGGGCAGGGCGGGGAATTTTGCGGAGATAAATCTCAACGCTGACCTAGCTGGGACTCGAACATGGGAACTACAGATTACGAGCCTAGCGCCCTACCGACTGAACCACCCCCGCCCTTAAACAAAAGAGAATACAAACTCTTATATACAGGGTGTCTCAAAAATATAGGTAGAAACTTTTAGGGGAGGTAGATAACGTCTAAAGGAATGAGAATTGCATAGGAACCCATAACCGGAAACGTCACCGTAAGTCAATAGGCGGCGCTGTTCATCAGTGCACTAGAGGGGAAATTTCCAATTTCCTCATTCGAGCGGTAGTCGGCTGACGAAGAGCATGCAAAGGTATTCGAACAGGGAGCTGGCAGACATGAACTTAGTGTATGGAATAGCTGAGGGCAACGGAGGAGCCGCTCAACGAATGTATCAAGAACGCTTCCCACACAGACATGTACCGGGACACCGTTTTTTTTTGCGCGTGCGCATCAAAATTTGTGCCATTATGGGTCATTAAGAGGTACCAGAAGTGAAGGCAGTCCATATAGTACGCCATTTTTAATAATTATGTCCTATAAGTGTTTTTCCATTAATCACTGTCTTGTGTCCTTTCAGATCTTGTACCTCTGCTACCACTTTCTCATGATGTTTCCGGTTAGGGGTTCCTATGCAATTCTCATTTCTTTAGATGTTATCTACATCCCCTAAAAGTTTGTACCTATATTTTTAAGACACCCTGAATACTCTCCCTACCATTTTTTTCACGAATGGGTAAGAAAAACAATAATTAATACTTTATAATCTCTGATATTTTCCAAGTCATATCTTTTCGTTTGGCGTGCACCTAATTTCGACCAATTCTTCTCTCACGATTACGTAAATGAATCAAAAACATGATACCACTTTTTTGGGGGGTGGGAATGAGGAGGAATATTCTGGAATATCAATATTTCATAACTTAAGAGACTTTCTAGATCATTGTTTTTCTTTGTCAAGTAATTCATTGCGAAAGGTACAGTCGCGCAAAAAAGTATCCGAACTCTATGGTTCATTACAGTATTCAGATAAAATATCTGGCAACGATATTTTTAGAAATTAGTGATCTGGCAACCTTCGTGTCACATGATTACAGAATTCAGGAAAAATATCTGGAGGGTGTACAGTTGCTGTACACGCTCCAGTTACCGTTCACAGCAAACTGGAGGGTGTGCAGTTTCTGCGCGCGCTCCAGTTTGCTGTGAACGGTAATTGCACACGCTCAATATTTCCGTGAGTGAGCCCATACGATCCAGGTCTTTGTGAGCTCACACGATCCAATGTGCTGTGAACATTAACCTCAACCGCTCCAGTTTGCTGTGAACGGTAACTGCACACGCTCAATATTTCCGTGTGTGCTCACACGATCTAGTATCAAAATAATATGATCACCTACAGTCGCTCAAAAAAGTGTCCGAACACTACGGTTGATTACAGAATTCAGAAAAAATATCTGTCAACGATTTTTTTAGAAATTATTGGTCTGGCAACCTTCGTGTACCAGTTCCAGATCGTCAATTTCTAAAAAGATCGTTGCCAGCTATTTTTTCTGAATTCTGATATCAACTATAGTGTCCAGATATCTTTTTGAGCGACTGTACATTGTTATTTCATTTTAAGTTCGTGGTTGGTGTAAATTGCGCTGTGCATCCCGTGATAACTTCAACTATATCGTATCGCTTTCTTCCTACCATTGTATCCTTATTTAAACGGTTGAGAATCGGACTGTCTTAGCTGAATTCACAGGAACAACTGGCTCGTAACCACGAAGTCCTGTATTCGAGTCCTAGAGGTGAATTGGAGATTCTATTTCACATTTCTCTAGTTGGGTTGGGTTGTTGGGTTGTTTTACTTCTGAGCGGCACTTTTTTGCACACCATGGGCTAAATGGCCAGGTCATATGGAACCCGAAGGCTCAGAGAAGGTTGGGGGAGGGGACCCTCTGGAACTACTGACCGTGGGCAGGGCGGGGAATTTTGTGGAGATAAATCTCAACGCTGACCCAGCTGGGACTGAAACCTGGGAACTACAGATTACGAGCATGGCGCGCTACCTACTGAGCCACCCCCGCTTCCCCATCAGACACAGCGGCCTTTCCAAGCCAATTACTGTCCATTTTCTCACCGACTTTTAGAGTTGGTTTAGAGGAGATAAATCTCAACACTGGCGCCGCTGATGCTCCAACCTTACGAATGAATATTAAGAGATTTTGTAGCTCTTCCCTGAGCGCGCCGCCATCCCTTTCTCTCTCTTTTCTCAGGGGCAGGGGGTGGCTCAATCAGTAGAACGCCATTCTCGTAAACTTCAGTTCCCAGGGTCGAGTCCCACCTGAGCAAGCGTTGAGATTTATCGCCGCAAAATTCCCCGCTCTGCCCACGGTCAGTAAGGGACACTGATAACCTTAGAAAAACAGCCGTCTGTTGGATGGGACGTTAAGTCGTGGTCTTGTGTGCGGGAGAGCCATACCCTGTGCACGTTACAGAACACGCTGGATAGCCTTGAGGGAGGTTACCATCTGTCTCCCAACAGCTGTTCTTGTGGGTCCCCTCCTCCAAACTTCGGGGTCCTTGTGACCTAATCATTTAGTCCCTGGTGTGCAAAAATGTGCCGCTCAGAGGTAAAAGAACCCAACCCTCTTTTGTCAGTGAATAATAAATACCTCTTCAAGTAGCTGCTTTCCACATAGGTCTGACATGAATCGTTCAGTTTCTTCGCTACATTAGAAGGTACAAGGTCTGTGAGGAAGGCGAAACCTCAGCAGAAACACAACACAATCATCCACTACTGAACCCGGGGCTCGAACCCAGGTCCCTCAGATCAGCAGCCAAGCATTCTAACCACTCGGCCACGGAACGGTTGTCAATGAATAGTGAAATAAATCCAGTTCATTTCGTTATGTGATGAATACAAGGACTCCAACTTCAATGTAGTGACAATAAATTATTATTTCTTTAATCTATTATATAATTTAGATTGTTTGTGTGTCCGGTTGTCTGTTTGTTTGTTGGACAATTCCTCCTAGAGGAACAGAGCTAGGACCACCAAATTTCGCCTAATGTTCCATCTCACCTAACTTCTTCAATCTTTTTGACCCCATAAACATAATCTCTCCCCAAAATGTTGTGCACAAAACGTTTGTCCATTGATCGATAACATACTCTACTCCATTCATAACTTTCAAACATTCATTCAAAAGAAGGCAAGGAGAGGACTCCTTCAGACTCCTTCAAATTTCGGGCACTTGCGGCTGGTTCATTCTGACTACTGGGAACCAGTCCTATAAACCCTTTGCAGGAAGATGCAAGTGGAAAAATATTACATCAAATTTGGGACCGATCGGTCAAGTGACTGAGAATAATAGGGAACCTAAAATTTTCATGTATCATTGACGTCACCATGGACGTAAAAGGAGTGACCTAGCTCTCGTTGTAATACGCAAGGATGTTTGCTACTTTGAGCCATTAAGTTCCCAGCAAAACCGGCCAATGATATTTTGTAAATAATGACATAAATGTAAAATTTTAATTTTTGTGTTTTACTATGTTCAGAATAACATTTTGCCGCCATGTTAAACCCTGTATGGGCAATACTACCAAAGAAGGTCTAAGGAGAAGAAGGCTAGCTTCGCACAAGCGTAAGTGGCGCCGTTCTGTGGAATTTTATCGAAGCTGAACGTGGCAAATTGATGTACATGCACAAATAACAACTGTAAGGGGCGATCTGCGCATGCGCATGATCATCATTTTTAGTCCACTGCATCTATGGTTTGTCTTATTCTTGGTATATTTATTGCGATTTAATCAGTGTTTCAACCTGTCTAACACCCATGACTGTTTGGCACAGTGATAGCTGACCTTAAAGTTATTCAATGAGTATTTTATCCCCTTCAGCAGTATATATTTACGATACCTGGAAAAGCCGTTGTATGTTTTTTTGAGTCATTTTGCAGAATTTCTAAAATTAATATATAAATTAATACATTTAATCAGCTTGAGAACATGTAAGTCAATGTATGTTGCAGTTTTGTGTTCCCTGGAGCATATCGATGTATATAGGTGTCTGCAGTTTGTTCTAATAATAAATTTTTTTATGGTTGAAACCAGAAGTGCCTGCTGCCATCTATTGACAGTTTATACAACTAAGAAACTCGATATGATTTTTATTGAAAATAACTAAAATTCTATAAAATATAATTAAACAAAACATGTTGTCTCGCATTAAGCCATAAATTTCAATTTATTATAATATATTAAATATTGTAGAATGTTAAAAATTTTAAATATTTTGTTGAGCATAGCTGCTACGTGTTTTATAAAATGGGATTTTATTAAAGTAAATAATTTTAACTAATCCTTGTGAAAATAAATTATGATGGTAAAATTTAAGAAACGTATGCTTTGAACAGAGTTACAGTGTATGTAAAATTAGTCACGTGGTGTAAGCCATTGAAAACCTTGCTGGGCGGTGGAAAATAACGCAAGGAACTGGCTCCTCTCCTTGGCTAGGTGGCTTCACTGCAATGCACGAATTTACCATGTTTAGAGGGCGCTGCAATCGAAAAGTTTACATTAAGCCTATGGAAGCTAGCTCTCTTCTCCCTAAGACACTCCTTAACACTACGCCCATCAGTGGTGCAATTGTTTTAACAGGATCCTTAGCATTAACATAAAAATTCTGCGCATGCGCAGTGCTCCGATTTGAATCCAACTTCTTTACATATTTTGTGAATCCGCACTAATGTGCATTCTGGAACATAGGTATTGTTGCTGTAAGAGCTACAGATTAAACGGATGCTTTTCACTTTGTAAATAATTCAGACAAAAACTATAGTGCTAGTAAATTAAAATATAAAGGACCATCAAAATTTACCACCTAGATTTCTGCTACTTTCTACTCTGAATAGACTGTCAACACAGATCGTTGAAACAAATCGCAACACAGTCATAAAAGAGCTAGAAAGCGAAAAAAGAAACAATTTGTATCACATTATTTCTTATAGCATTTAGTGAACAACGAACGCACTTGTGGTGCTATCTCTGGAATTATTCATAATGACGCTTAAAGATGGCGCCACCTTACAATCATGCACCTGAGAGAGATTTTATGTGATTTCTATTTCTGAATGTTGAAAGAATAAAAATGGCCTGAAATACCTATATGAGATATTATATATTGTGGTTTTTAAGATTTTTGTTTTACTTTATTCCCATTGTTATACTATAACTATACTATAACTAGTTTTATCTCTCTATACAAGGGTACACCAGTTACATACACTTTTCCAGGGAATACGTGAAGCATGAAAGGTTGAGAACCACTGATATATATGTTTTATTTTATTCCCATTTTTATACTATAACTATAGTTTTATCTATCTACATAAGGGGTACGCCAGTTTCATACACTTTTCCAGGGGGTACGTGAAGCATAAAAGTTTGAGAACCACCGATATATATGTTTTATTTTATTCCCATTTTTATAATATAACTATAGTTTTATCTATTTACATAAGGCGTACGCCAGTTTCATACACTTTTCCAGGGGGTACGTGAAGCATTAAAGGTTCAGAACCACTGATATATATGTTTTATTTTATTCCCATTGTTATACTATAACTATAGATTTATCTATCAATATAAGGGGTACGCCAGTTTCATACACATTTCCAGGGGGTACGTGAAGCATAAATGTTTAAGAACCACTGATAAATATGTTTTATTTTATTCCCATTTTTATATTATAACTACAGTTTTATCTATCTATACAAGGGGTATGCCAATTACATACACATTTCCAGGGGGTACGTGAAGCATAAAGGTCGAGAACCACTGATATATATGTTTTAATTTATTCCCATTTTTATAACTATAGTTTTATCTATCTACATAAGGGGTACGCCAGTTTCATACACTTTTCCAGGGGGTGCGTGAAGCATAAAAGGTTGAGAAGCACTGCTGTAGAGTGAACCTTCGATTAACTAGTTTCTGAAGGCTAAATTTGTTTAATGAATCTTATCGTGTGGTCGCCAAAATGAAAATTAATTTGGAGAATACTTTAAGAAGCAATACTAGTATAGAATGCTATTTTCTCAACGGAATGCACGGGACTATTTTAGAAGTATTTCGCTGTAAATTCTATTTTTTTTTTTCAATTCTTGGACATATTGACAAGATATTATCCGTGATATAGTATTTACAGTACTTTGGACTGGAAGCTTTAATTGAACGAAAGACATTTATTTCTATTTAATTACTGTATAAATGCGGTGGTAGTTTAAAGATAAATTTCTTCGAATTTCATTTATAAAATGTACTATTGTCAATATGTCAGTATCTGTGTTTGTCAAAATGGTTGATTCAACATACTATCCCAATCCATTGATCGATCGCAGAATACAGGTAATGCAAAAAGCTATATAAAAAATCATCATCTTTCCCTTGTAAGGAAGAGAAAACCTGGAAATCATATTTCCACTATATTTTCCAAAAACGTGAGGAACGAGATTTAGCGAGCTGTATGTCATTGGAAAGTAGTATAAAGGAGTGCGACAGGTTTTTAAAAATGTTACCTTCCATGATTTATTCCTCCGGAAAAATGCTAAATATGAAAACTATTGCTTCAATACATCTTTTAAACGAAAGTTGTTTGTTGGTTGGTTATTTTACCTCTGAGCGGCACTTTTTGCACACCATGAGCTAAATTTGCCAGGTCACAAGGACACCGAAGGCTCAGAGAATGTTGGGTGAGGGGACCCACTGCAACAACTGTTGGGAGATAGATGGTAGCTTCCCGTCAAGGCCATCCAGCGTGTTCTTTATCGTGCATAGGGTATGGCTCTCTCGCACACGAGGCCACGGCTTAACGTCCCATCCGACGGACGGCGGCCTTTCCAAACCCAATTGTGTCCCCTACTTCCGTGGGGACCGCTGGGTGTTTTCCGGAGATAAATCTCAACGCTGACCCAGCTGGGAATCGAATTGGGAACTGCAGATTAGGAATCTGGCGCTTTTAACCCTTTCACAACTATGGGAAACATTTTTCCCATTCTAAAATTGGTGATTGTCGTATTTAATGATAATCTTATCTGTATTTTTTATACAGAATGTCAAAATAGAACGTATGCCGAGCGCAATTACTTAAACGGGAACGTTTAGAAAACAAAAACAGAACTGTCAGGACGCATAATATATGTACTATGTGCAATGTCCATCTTTGCCTCACTACCAAAAGAAATTGCTTCGCAGAATATCATAATTAGCACATTATTTTGTATAGTAATTTTATTTCATAATTTTGTATTATTTTAGTTAACATTTTGTTCTAATAAACCAATAAATAAAAGACATTGCATAATAAGCCTAACTATAATTTGTGTTACCTTTATAGTCCATTGGGAAAAATATTTCCCATAAAATTCCAAAAAAATTACACATTGTTATGTATTTTTCTCATGATTTTTATTTATTTTATGTCTAAACAAACTAAAATAAACAGTTACATACTAATATTTACTCTTAGAAACCTTATGGTCCTGAAAGGGTTAAACGCAAGAGACGAGAGCAATGAGTTATATGCATAATGAAAACATGCAAAGTGGAAAGTGTCACAAGTTTTAAAGTTTTTTCTCGCATTCTTAATCGAAAAAAATTTTATAATTTGAAAACTATTGTTTTATTGTATTTTTCAAAAAAGAGGGGCGAAATTAGCGAGTTGTATGCCAAATGAAGGCTTTTATGTGCGGAATGTCACATAAAAAAATATACTCATGCTTTTTATTACCACGAAAGAGAGGGTTGGGTTGTTTTACCTCTAACCGGCATTTTTTGCACACCATGGGCTAAATGGCCAGGTCACATGGACCCCGAAGGCTAAGAGAAGGTTGGGGGAGGGGACCCACTGGAACAGCTGTTGGGAGACAGATGGTAGCCTCCCATCAAAGCCATCCATCGTGTGCTTGAACGTGCACAGGGTATGGCTTTCCCGCACATGGGGCCACGGCTTAACGTCCCATCCGATGGACGGCGGCCTTTCCAAGCCCATCGGTGTCCCCTACTGACCGTGGGCAGGGCGGGGAATTTTGCCTAGATAAATCTCAACGCTGACCCAGCTGGGACTCGAACCTGGGAACTACAGATTACGAGCCTAGCGCGCTACCGACTGAGCCCCCCCCCCCCCCCCCCCATCAGAGACAGCGGCCTTTCCAAGCCAATTACTGTCCATTTTCTCACCGACTTTTAGAGTTGGTTTAGAGGAGATAAATCTTAACACTGGCGCCGCTGATGCTCGAACCTTAGGAATGAATATTAAGAGACTTTGTAGCTTTTCCCTGAGCCCACCGCCATCCCTTTCTCTCTCTTTTCTCAGAGACAGGGGCTGGCTCAATCAGTAGAACGCCATTCTCGTAAACTTCAGTTCCCAGGGTGGAGTCCCACCTGGGGAAGCGTTGAGATTTATCGCCGCAAAATTCCCCTCTCTGCCCACGGTCAGTAAGGGACACTGATAACCTTAAAAAAACAGCCGTCCGTTGGATGGGGCGTTAAGTCGTGTTCTTGTGTGCGGGAGAGCCATACCCTGTGCACGTTACAGAACACGCTGGATAGCCTTCAGGTAAGCTACCATCTGTCTCCCAACAGCTCTTCCAGTGTGTCCCCTCCCCCAACCTTCGGGGTCCTTGTGACCTAGCCATTTAGCCCATGGTGTGCAAAAATGTGCCGCTCAGAGGTAAAACAACCCAACCCTCTTTTGTCAGTGAATAATAAATACCTGTTCAAGTAGCTGCTTTCCACATAGGTCTGACAGGGATCGGTCAGTTTATTCGCAACATTAGAAGGTACAAGGTCTGTGAGGAAGGCGAAACCTCAGCAGAAACACAACACAATCATCCACTACTGAACCCGGGGCTAGAACCCAGGTCCCTCAGAACCAGGTTCCTCAGATCAGCAGCCAAGCATTCTAACCACTCGGTGGGACGGTGGTGGCTCAGTCGGTAGTGCGCCAGGCTCGTAATCTGTAGCCCCAGGTTCGAGTCCCATCTGGTTCAGCGTGGAGATTTATCTCCGCAAAATTCCCTGTCCTGCCCACGGTCAGTAGGGGACACCGATGGGCTTGGAAAGGCCGCCGTCCGTCGGATGGGATGTTAAGCCGTGGCCCCGTGTGCGGGAGAGCCATTCCCTGTGCACGTTAAAGAACACGCTGGCTGGCCTTAACGGGAGGCTACCATCTGTCTTCCAACAGCTGTTCCAGTGGGTTCCCTCCACTAACCTTCTCTGAGCCTTCCGGGTCCATGTGACCTGGCCATTTAGCCCGTGGTGTGCAAAAAAAGTGCTGCTCAGAGGTAAAACAACCCAACCTAACCACTCGGCCTCGTGACGGTTGTCAATGAATAGTGAAATAAATCCAGTTCATTTCGTTATATGATGAACACAAACTCTCCAATTTCTATGTAGTCGCAATATATTATTATTTCTTTAATCTGTTATATAATTTAGATTGTTTGTGTGTCCGGTTGTCTGTTTGTTTGTTGGACAATTCCTCCTAGAGGAACAGAGCTAGGACCACCAAATTTCGCCTAATGTTCCATCTCACCTAACTTCTTCAATCTTTTTGACCCCATAAACATAATCTCTTCCCCAAATGTTGTCCACAAAACGTTTCTCCATTGATCGATAACATATTATACTCCATTCATAACTTTCAGACATTCATTCAAAAGAAGGCAAGGAGAGGACTCCTTCAAATTTCATACAGTTGCAGCTGGTCCAATCTAGCTATTAGGATCCTGATCTATAAACCCTATTCAGGAAGATGCAAGTGGACATATTGAATCAAATTTGGGACCGATCGGTCAAGTGAATGAGAATAATAGGGAACCTAAAATTTTCGTCATCTCTGACGTCACCATGGACGTTAAGGGAGTGTCCTAGCACCTCGTTTGTAATACGCAAGGATATTTGCTACTTTGAGCCATTTACTATGTTAAGGTCCAAGCAAAACGGGCAGACGATGTTCGTATATAATGATATAAAAGTAAAATTTTAATATTAGTGTTTTACTATATTCAGAATAACACTTCGTCGCCATGTTAAACCCTGTATGGGCAATACTACGCCCATGAATGCCGCAATTGTTTTAACAGGAGCCTCAGCTTTAACATAAAAATTCTGCGCATACGCTATGCTCCGATTGGAATCCAACTTCTTTACATATTTTGTGAACTTGCACTAATGTGCATTCTGGAACATGTTTCTTGATGCGTAAAGCCCCACAGATAAAACGGATGCTTTTCACTTTGTAAATAATTCAGACAAAAACTAGAGTGGTAGTAAATTAAAATATTTATGACCATCAAAATTTACCACCTAGATTTCTACTACAGTGGACCCCCGATATAACGCGCTTGTCGGGCGGGAATCAACACCCGCGTTGTAAGGTGAACCGCGTTATACCGAGCGGCGCGGTGGCGACAAAATAAATTTCACACTGTAAGCTTTTCTTTTACTCATGATGCATACAATAATTAAACACTATTCAAAATACATGCAGGAACTCAATACATACACAATTATTCAATACGCAGTAACAATAAAATGCGATACTCACTAACGCCGAACGGACCTGTATAAACATGTTTGAACTTATGGCGAACAACGCCCGCGCTATAACCGAGTGCGCGGTATAGCGAGCATTGCTATAACGAAGGTCCACTGTACTTTCTACTCTGAATAGACTATCAACACAGATCGTTGAAACAAATCGCAACACCGTCATAAAACAGGTAGAAAGCGAAAAAAGAAACAATTGGTATCACATTATTTCTGAAAGCATTTAGTAAACACTGAACGAACTTGTGGTGCTATCTCTGGAATTATTCATAATGAGGGTTAAAGATGGCGCCACCTTACAATCATGTACCTGAGAGAGATTTTATGTGATTTCTATTTCTGAATGCTAAAAGAATAAAAATGGCTTGGAATACCTATATCAGATATAATATATTGTGGTTTTTCAGATTTTTGTTTTGTTTTATTCCCATTGTTATACTATAACTATATACTATAATTAGTTTTATCTCTCTATACAAGGGTTACGCCAGTTACATACAAATTTCCAGGGGGTACGTGAATCATAAAATGTTGAGAACCACTGAGATGTATGTTTCATTTTATTCCCATTGTAATAATATAATTATATTATATCTCTCTATACAAGGGGTACGCCTAGGGGCGGGGTGGCTCAGTCGGTAGGGCGCCAGGCTCGTAATCTGTAGTTCCCAGGTTCGAGTCCCAGCTGGGTCAGCGTTGAGATTTATCTCCGCAAAATTCCCCGCCCTGCCCACGGTCAGTAGGGGACACCGATGG
Organism: Ryuthela nishihirai; assembly: GCA_038380435.1. Classification (NCBI taxonomy): domain Eukaryota; kingdom Metazoa; phylum Arthropoda; class Arachnida; order Araneae; family Heptathelidae; genus Ryuthela; species Ryuthela nishihirai. Next base: position 157,828 of record JAWZYU010000084.1, read on the forward strand.
GCTTGGAAAGGCCACCGTCCGTCGGATGGGACGTTAAGCCGTGGCCCCGTGTGCGGGAGAGCCATACCCTGTGCACGTTAAAGAACACGCTGGATAGCCTTGACGGGAGGCTACCATCTGTCTCCCAACCGTCTCTGACCCTTCGGGGTCCATGTGACCTGGCCATTTAGCCCATGGTGTGCAAAAAAAGTGCCGCTCAGAGGTAAAACAACCCAACCCAAGGGGTACGCCAGTTTCATACACATTTCCAGGGGGTACGTGAAGCATAAAAGGTTGAAAACCACTGATATATATGTTTTATTTTATTCCCATTTTTATACTATAACTATAGTTTTATCTGTCTATATAAGGGGTACGTCAGTTACATACACATTTCCAGGGGGTGCGTGAAGCATAAAAGGTTGAGAAGCACTGCTGTAGAGTGAACCTTCGATTAACTAGTTCCTGAAGGCTAAATTTGTTTAATGAATCTTATCGTGGGTCGCCAAAATGGAAATTCATTTGGAGAATACTTTAAGAAGCAATACTAGTATACAATCCTATTTTCTCAACGGAATGCATGAGATTATTGTAGAAGTATTTCGCTGTAAATTCTATTTTTTTTTCAAATCTTGGACATATCGTCAAGATATTATCCGTCATATAGAATTTCCGTTGGTTCATACAAGCAATACGGATTGAACGAAAGACATTTATTTCTATTTAATTACTGTATAAATCAGGTTGTAGTTTAAAGATAAATTTCTTCTAATTTCTTTATAAAATGTATCTTTGTCAATATGTCAGTATTTGTGTTTGTCAAAATGGTTGATTCACCATATTATCCCAATCCATTGGTCGATCGCAGTATACAGGTAATGCAATAAGCTATAAAAAAAAAAACGTCATCTTTCCCTTGTAAGGAAGAGAAAACCTGAAAATCATCTTTCCACTATGTTTCCAAAGCCGTCCCGTGGCCGATTGGTTAGCACGCTTGTGCTACTGATCTAAGTGACCTGGGTTCGAGTCCCGGATTTAGGCATGGATGTGTGTGTCGTTTTTCTGCTGAGGTCCTGCCATCCTCTCAGATCTCCTACTGTGGCATATAAACTGACAGGCTCCTGTCAGACCTCTGTGGCAAGCAGCTGCTTGAAGGGGTATTTTTATTTTCCAAAACGTGAGGAACGAGATTAAGCGAGCTGTATGTCATTGGAAAGTAGTATAAAGGAGTGCGACAGGTTTTAAAAAATGTTACTTTCCATGATTTCTTCCTCCGGAAAAATGCTAAATATGAAAACTATTGTTTCAATACATCTTTTAAACGAAAGTTGGTTGTTGGTTGGTTATTTTACCTCTGAGCGGCACTTTTTTGCACAATATGAGCTAAATGGCCAGGTCACATGGATCCCGAAGGCTCAGAGAAGGTTGGGGGAGGGAACCCACTGGAACAGCTGTTGGGAGACAGATGGTAGCCTGCCGTCAAAGCCATCCAGCGTGTTCTTTAACGTGCACAGGGTATGGCTCTCCCGCACACGGGACAGAGGATCAACGTCCCATCCGATGGACGGCGGCCTTTCCAAGCCCATCGGTGTCCCCTACTGACCGTGGGAAGGGCGGGGAATTTTGCAGAGATAAATCTCAACGCTGACCCAGCTGGGACTTGAACCTGGGAACTGCAGATTACGAGCCTGGCGCGCTACCGACTGAGCCACCCCCGCCCCTTTATTACCCCGAAAGAGTGGGATATATGAAAATACTCATTTCATTATAAATTCCGAACGTGAGGGCCGAGAGTGGGTGAAATTATTTTTCAAATGAAAGCTATGAATTTGTCATGCCCAATCCCAGTGCTATCTTGTGGAGGGTACACATTAGGAACTAATTAAAAAAGATGGAAAATGTATTGAGTTTCTAGAGATCGGCATCTCCATATAATATTGTGATCGATTTCATAGCTGCAATTCGAGATAGTGGTAGCCCATTTTCTCTGACCAAATGGTATCTTTAATTCAAGTAAAGCTTCCAATACTGAGAACCAGGTCCGGATATAGAAAACATTTCAGGGGCGGAGGGTCAACAAATACAATCGAGCCGAAAAAATGAAACGAAAAGAAAAACAAAGGTGGGAAGAACTGGATTTCCAATAGAGTATGATATATTCCCCTCCGTGTTGTGGGGTGGCTGAGTCGATAGCGCGCCAGGTTCGTAATCTGCAGTTCCCAGGTTCGATTCCCAGCTGGGACAGCGTTGAGATTTATCTCCACAAAATTTCCTGCCCTGCCCAAGGTCAGTATGGGACACCGATGGTCTTGATAAGGGTGCCGTCCGTCGTATGGGACGTTAAGCCGTGGCACCGTGTGTGGGAGAGTCATACCTTATGCACGTTAATGACCCACTGGATGGTCTTAACGAGAGGTTACCATCTGTAATGGGAGGCTACCATCCTAATAGCTGTTCCAGTGGGTCCCCTAACCCAACCTTCTCTGATCCTTCGGGGTCCGTATGGCCTGGCTATTTAGCCCATGGTGTTCAAAAAAGTGCCGCTCAGAGGTAAGACACCCGAACCCTCCGTTTTGCAAATTTTCAAAAACAATTATTGAAAAAAGCATGAAATATGAATATATTTCATAATTTTTTGCCTCTTTTATCATTATTACCATTCTGAAAGGGGTCAAGCCCTCCTCGACCCTTAGATTCTGACCTGATGAGAACCACACATGAGATTAATATAAACAAGTAACGCATTTATTTAACAACTTTAGGCTAGAAATGAGACAGTGACTAGGCATATGGCAATGTGACTCAGGTCTCAACGAGCAAAAGATTATTTTCGATACCTAAAGGGAGGATTTGGGTTGTTTGGGTTCTTTTACCTCTGAGCGGCTCTTTTTTTTGCACACCATGGGCTAAATGGCCAGGTCACATGGACCCCGAAGGCTGATAGAATGTTGCGGAAGGGGACCCACTGGAACAGCTGTTGGCAGACAGATGGTAGCCTCCCGTCAAGGCCATCCAGCGTGTTCTTTAACGTGCACAGGGTATGGCTCTCCCGCACACGGAGCCACGGCTTAACGTCCCATCCGAAGGACGGCGGCCTTTCCAAGCCCATCGGTGTCCCCTACTGACCGTGGGCAGGGCGGGGAATTTTGAGGAGATAAATCTCAACGCTGACCCAGCTGGGACTCGAACCTGGGAACTACATATTACGAGCCTGGCGCGCTACCGACTGAGCCACCCCCGCCCCAAACCTAAAGGGAGGAAGATCAGAGAATAAGAGACGTTACGTTCTTTTCCATCATCGAAATGGGGACAGAAAAACCTGATGCCATTAACATTAGCTTGCGCCCTCCTGTTATGAGGATTCAACAGTACTGATAATTCTGAGCTGTAGTTCATCTGCAGCAACCCCTGAGTTCTTCTCAGCCGTCGAAGATGTGGAACATTCGGTGGTTGGGCTACGAGAGATTCGTCAAGCGCCTTCTTGATTCGATGCCCCTGTGTCACCAGAGGGAGCGAGGCCGAGGACATCTGCATTCGAGTAGTACAAGTCGGAGAAGCAGTGTGAGCTATGCTAGGAATTGGATTCCTGAGACTTCTTCATTTGCGGCCGGAGCCCTAGGGTGGCCATAAAAGATCGTGTTATTATGCGATTCGCTACGTCACTCTGAGTTGTGTTGGGTTGTTTTACCTCTGAGCGGCACTTTTTTGCACACCATGGGCTAAATGGCCAGGTCACATGGACCCCGAAGGCTCAGAGAAGGTTGGGGGAGGGGACCCACTGGAATAGCTGTTGGGAGACAGATGGTAGCCTCCCGTCAAGGCCATCCAGCGTGCTCTTTAACCTGCAAAGGGTATGGCTCTCCCGTACACGGAGCCACGGCTTAACGTCCCATCCGACGGACGGCGGCCTTTCCAAGACCATCGGTGTCCCCTACTGACCGTGGACAGGGCGGGGAATTTTGCGGAGATAAATCTCAACGCTGACCAAGCTGGGACTCGAACCTGGGAACTACAGATTACGAGCCTGGCGCGCTACCGACTGAGCCACCCCAGCCCCGAAACCGGGACAAGGCACTAATTTCCAATGCAGTGAAACATTTCTCCCTCTTTTTAGCAGGGCTTTAAAATTCTGGAAAAATTCATGAAATATCAATAAGAAAACAATATGCACAATTTTTTACTCTATTATCCTTACTAGTACTCGGAAAGGGGTCGCCAGGCTCGTAATCTATGCTACCCAGGTTCGAGTCCCAGCTGGGTCAGCGTTGAGATTTATCTCCGCAAATTTCTCCGCCCTACCCACGGTCAGTAGCGGACACCGATGGGCTTGGAAAAGCAGCTTAAGCCGTGGTCCCGTGTACGGGAGAGCCATATCCTGTGCACGTTAAAGAACACGCTGGATGGCCTTGACGGGAGGCTACCATCTGTCTCCCAACAGCTGTTCCAGTGGGTCCCCTCCCCCAACCTTCTCTGAGCCTTCGGGGTCCTTGTGACCTGGCCATTTAGCCAATGGTGTGCAAAAAAGTGCCGCTCAGAGGTAAAACAACCAACCAACAACTGAAAGGGGTAGAGCGCATGGTCCACATTCTTCCTCAGATCAGGCCCTGCTATCTGCTATTTGCAGTCACTCATCAATATTAATTAGTACTGTTAAAGGGTACAAAATTCGGAAAATTAAAATTTCATTTTTCAAAAGGAGCATCCCACAATCTCCAGAGGCGTATGTTATTCTACAGATTATGTTTAATTTCTTCTTCTAACTATTGAGATTGCTATTGTCGCCTTGGTTGGTGGTTGGGTTAGGTTGTTTTACCTCTGAGCGGCACTTTTTTGTACACCATGGGCTAAATGGCCAGGTCACAAGGACCCCGAAGTCTCAGAGAAGATTGAGGGAGGGGACCCACTGGAACAGCTGTCATCTGAATCTGCTCCTTGGCTTTTCTAGAGGTGCATATTGCAATACGAATGTGTTCTGCAAGATGTAAAGCATCTCTGAATTTCGGTTTCCTCTCAGCATTTATCACTCCACGATATTCTGATGAAGCGAAATCTTTAACTTTTCCCAATCAACAGTAAATCGCTGTGTAACGACAAAAGTGTTGTTGTGAAATAGAGTGAACATCACACGTTGACTTTATTATTTTGTTTTTCGTCTTAAGAGGTTATTAGGGTTATGGTCTTAAGATTTTGTTTGGGTTGCTTTACCTCTGAGCGGCACTTTTTTGCACACAATGGGCAGGTCACATAGACCCCGAAGGCTCAGAGAAGGTTGGGGGACGGGACCCACTGGAACAGCTGTTGGGAGACAGATGGTAGCCTTCCGTCAAGGCCATCCAGCGTGTTCTTTAACGTGCACAGGGTATGGCTCTCCCGCACACGGGGCCACGGCTTAACTTCCCATCCGACGGACGGCGGCCTTTCCAAGCCCATCGGTGTACCCTACTGACCGTGGGCAGGGCGGGGAATTTTGCGGAGATAAATCTCAACGCTGACCCAGCTGGGACTCGAACCTGGGAACTACAGATTGCGAGCCTGGCGCTACCGACTGAGCCACTCCCGCCCCACGAGATTAGATTGAGAATTTGATCAATTCTTACTTGAAGAAGTTTATTTGGTCAATACTGTTTTTCCAGCTGACTTCATCGTCACAAAATATTTATAATTTACGAATCCCACAACTCTTAATTTATTTGTGTGTAGTTAAATCTACGTACAAATTTTTCGTTTAAATATATTTTATCAATTGTTGGCATGGACCATTCATGTGCAAATATTTTTGGAGTCGTCATACGAGTCGTAAAAAATTTAAATGCGCTGTATAATATATTTCTGAAGCTGTAGCAGAAAAAAAATTAGTAAATAGCAACTCTTTAATAAACGATATATTTTTAACTTAATAATTATGTTTTTAATAGATTTTCCAAAAAATAAGGTCTTTATTTTAATAACACTTAAAGTACTTAATAGCCTAAAAGTACACACCAAATGGTTTGAAAATATTTTTTACGGAAATTTGAATATAGACAACTCATACAAGTTCTTACAGGTTGGGTTGTTTTACCTCTGAGCGGCACTTTTTTGCACACCTTGGGCTAAATGGCCAGGTCACATGGACACCGTGGGCTGAGAGAAGTTTGGGGGAGGGGACCCACTGAAACAGCTGTTGGGAGACAGATGGTAGCCTTCCGTCAAGGCCATCCAGCGTGTTCTTTAACGTTGGGTTGTTTTACCTCTGAGCGGCACATTTTTGCACACCATGGGCTAAATGGTCATGTCACACGGACCCCGAAGGCTCAGAGAAGGTTTGGGGAGGGGACCCACTGGAACAGCTGTTGGGAGCCAGATGGTAGCCCCCGTCAAGGCCATCCAGCATGTTCTTTAACGTGCACAGGGTATGTCTCTCCCGCACACGGGGCCACGGCTTAACGTCCCATCCGACGGACAATGGCCTTTCCAAGTCCATCGGTGTCCCCTACTGACCGTGGGCAGGGCGGGGAATTTTGCGGAGTTTGGATTGGATTGTTTTACCTCTGAGCGGCACTTTTTTGCACACCATGGGCTAAACGGCCAGGCCACAAGGACCCCGAAGGCTCAGAGAAGGTTAGGGGAGGGGACCCACTGGAACAGCTGTTGGGAGACAGATGGTAGTCTCCCGTCAAGGCCATCCAGCGTGTTCTTTTACGTGCACAGGGTATGTCTCTCCCGCACACGGGGCCACGGCTTAACGTCCCATCCGACGGACGGCGGCCTTTCCAAGCCCATCGATGTCCCCTACTGACCATGGGCAGGACGGGGAAATTTTGCGGAGATAAATCTCAACGCTGACCCAGCTGGGACTCGAACCTGGGAACTACAGATTACGAGCCTGGCGCGCTACCGACTGAGCCACCCCAGGCTAAAAGTACACACCAAATGGTTTGAAAATATTTTTACGGAAATTTGAATATAGACAACTCATACAAATTCTTACAGAATTTTCTTGTTGAAAAAAGCTTGAATATTTCGTGTCACGTGATACGAAGGTTGCCAGATCACTAATTTCTAAAAACATCGTTGCCAGATATTTTTTCTGAATTCTGTAATCAACCGTAGTGTTCGGATACATTTTTGAGCGACTGTACATTAGAATTCCTTCATTATCAACAGAGTATGGATTTGTAAATCTTCTGTTTTATTAACACCTTTTCTTGAAATATTTGCTATAATCCTGGAATAAATTGATGAAACGAAAAGACATTGATGAAACGAAGAGACGAGACATAAATGAGCAAGAAACATATTCATTTCGATATGATTCAGTTTTATTACACTTAGCAATCTATCCAAGATAGTTGACAAAGACTTCGTGAAAGATGATCTCATAAAATAAATGCAATTAGCTAAAATATTGCACCTAAGAAACGGCAAATATTCTCATCAGCCTGAAGGGATTTCGGTTATTGGGTTGTTTTACCTCTGAGCGGCACTTTTTTGCACACCATGGGATAAATGGCCAAGTCACAAGGATCCCGAATGCTCAGAGAAGGTTGGGGGAGGGGACCCACTTGAACAGCTGTTAGGAGACAGATGGTAGCCTCCTGTCAAGGCCATCCAGCGTGTTCTTTAACGTGCACAGGGTATGGCTCTCCCGCACACGTGGCCACGGCTTAACGTCCCATCCGACGGACGGCGGCCTTTCCAAGCCCATCGATGTCCCCTACTGACCGTGGGCAGGGCGGAGAATTTTGCGGAGATAAATCTCAACGCCGACCCAGCTGGGACTCGAACCTGGGAACTACAGATTACGAGCCTGGCGCGCTACCGACTGAGCCACCCCCATTAAGACAGCAAAAGAAATGTTATCTTAATTATGTAAATCTTTGCAATTGCAAATTATTCATGAATTTCAGTAAAACTATGAAGCGCATTGCTGGAAAACATAATCTCAAGTAAGTTTAGTAGATCACAAATAATAAAGAATAGTATCATTGAGAGGAAGAATGGATCAAGATACTATTGCATTGGAAAATGTTAGAATCGTGATGAAATGCTTTGAACCCTCTTAGCAAACATAAGGAACTATAATTATTGCAAACATCTGGAAAACACTATCGCTGCCACGGCGGGAATCGAACCCACAACTCTCCAGATGCGTGGAAGAGCTCTCTTCCGTTAAACAGCGGGAATCGAACCCGTGACTCTCCCGATGCGTGGCAGAGCTCTCCTCCGTTAAACAGCGGGAATCGAACCCGCAACTCTCCAGATGCGTGGCAGAGCTCTCCTCCGTTAAACAGAGGCAATCGAACCCACAACTCTCCAGATGCGTGGCAGAGCACTCTTCCGTTAAACAGTAGGAATCGAACCCGCGGCTCTGCCGATGCGTGGCAGAGCTCTCCTCCGTTAACAGCCGGAATCGAACCCGCGACTCTCCAGATGCGTGGCAGAGCTCTCCTCCGTTAAACAGTGGGAATCGAACCCGCGACTCTCCAGATGCGTGGCAGAGCTCTCCGCCGTTAAACAGCGGGAAACGAACCCGCGACTCTCCAGATGGGTGGCAGAGCTCTCCGCCGTTAAACAGAGGGAATCGAACCCGCGACTCTCGAGATGCGTGGCAGAGCTCTCCTCCGTTAAACAGCGGTAATGGAACCCGCGACTCTCGAGATGGGTGGCAGAGCTCTCCTCCGTTAAACAGCGGGAATCGAACCCTCGACTCTCGAGATGCGTGGCAGAGCTCTCCTCCGTTAAACAGCGGGAATCGAACCCACAACTCTCCAGATGCGTGGCAGAGATCTCCTCCGTTAAACAGCGGGAATCGAACCCACAACTCTCGAGATGCGTGGCAGAGCTCTCCTCCGTTAAACAGCGGGAATCGAACCCACAACTCTCCAGATGCGTGGCAGAGATCTCCTCCGTTAAACAGCGGGAATCGAACCCACAACTCTCCAGATGCGTGGCAGAGCTCTCCTCCGTTAAACAGCGGGAATCGAACCCACAACTCTCCAAATGCGTGGCAGAGTTCTCTTCCGTCAAACAGCGGGAATCGATCGCACAACTCTCCAAATGCGTGGCAGAGCTCTCTTCCGTTAAACCACAAGTCAGACGATAAAATATTCTAATCTTTCACTGAGATGAGGCGGACCTTGCGCCATCTATACTTCAGAAGAGACAACTTTTGCAATTGTTGCTAATGATTTAGATGTTAGTGTGAGGAGGTCAATCACGCTTAGGCGTTTATTATTAAAAATCCATCCAAAATAAATATACATATCTGTGTATTTATTATGTAAGGAACTATAGCTGCAGTCACATTGCATACAGCTGTTTTAATATCAATCAGTGTGAGTAGAATTGAAAATTACAGATATATATATATAAATATAATCCAGTAGAAAATGCTGATTTTTTAGTTCAGTTTTATTATAATAATAAGGTTACAAACAACATATATATTTAATACTCTCATTAACCCAAGATCAACTAAGCTCATGTAGGTTAATTTACAAATTATTTAAATACATAATTTTGGCAACACTGACACTCAACTTTACATAAAGAAAAAAATATATATATACAAAAACAATACAGAATTTATAAAAACGAATTAATTTTTTTTTACTTTAACACTGAAAACAGGCTGTCAGCATTTGTAATGGTCATTAGATAATTAGCAGTGAGAGATCTGAAATGCATAAAATTAGTTTCATTTCGAAATGGTGTTTCACCCAGGAAAATTTAGAAGTAATTTGTAATACAGTTCTATTACGTACCAATGTTATCTAATAATTATAGGTCATTTACTGCTCTGTTACAAAGAGACATAAAAATTGCATACATATTACATAAAGGTTAAAATCTTAAAGTTGTTTCGGGATGGCTCAGTTGGTAGCGCACCAGGCTCGTAATCTGTAGTTCCAAGGTTCGAGTCCCAGCTGGGTCAGCGTTGAGATTTATCTCCGCAAAATTCCCCGCCCTGCCCACGGTCAGTAGGGGACACCGATGGGCTTGGAAAGGCCGCCGTCCGTCGGATGGGACGTTAAGCCGTGGCCCGGGTGCCGGAGAGCCATACCCTGTGCACGTTAAAGAACACGCTGGATGGCCTTGACGGGAGGCTACCATCTGTCTCCCAACAGCTGTTCCAGTGGGTCCCCTCCAACCTTCTCTGAGCCTTCGGGGTCCATGTGACCTGGCCATTTAGCCCATGGTGTGCAAAAATGTGCCGCTCAGAGGTAAAACAACCCAACGTTAAAGAACACGCTGGATGGCCTTGACGGGAGGCTACCATCTGTCTCCCAACAGCTGTTCCAATGGGTCCCCTCCCCCAACCTTCTCTGAGCCTTCGGGGTCCATGTGACCTGGCCATTTAGCCCATGGTGTGCAAAAAAGTGCCGCTCAGAGGTAAAACAAACCAACGTTAAAGAACACGTTGGATGGCCTTGACGGGAGGCTACCATCTGTCTCCCAACAGCTGTTCCAGTTGGTCCCCTCCCCCAATCTTCTCTAATCCTTCGGGGTCCTTGTAACCTGGCCATTTAGCCCATGGTGTGCAAAAAAGTGCCGCTCAGAGGTAAAACAACCCAACGTTAAGGAACACGCTGGATGGCCTTGACGGGAGGCTACCATCTGTCTCCCAACAGCTGTTCCAATGGGTCTCCTCCCCCAACCTTCTCTGAGCCTTCGGGGTCCATGTAACCTGGCCATTTAGCCCATGGTGTGCAAAAAAGTGCCGCTCAGAGGTAAAACAAACCAACGTTAAAGAACACGTTGGATGGCCTTGACGGGAGGCTACCATCTGTCTCCCAACAGCTGTTCCAGTGGGTCCCCTCCAACCTTCTCTGAGCCTTCGGTGTCCATGTGACCTGGCCATTTAGCTCATGGTGTGCAAAAAAGTGCCGCTCAGAGGTAAAACAACCCAACGTTAAAGAACACGCTGGATGGCCTTGACGGGAGGCTACCATCTGTCTCCCAACAGCTGTTCCAATGGGTCCCCTCCCCCAACCTTCTCTGAGCCTTCGGGGTCCATGTGACCTGGCCATTTAGCCCATGGTGTGCAAAAAAGTGCCGCTCAGAGGTAAAACAAACCAACGTTAAAGAACACGTTGGATGGCCTTGAAGGGAGGCTACCATCTGTCTCCCAACAGCTGTTCCAGTTGGTCCCCTCCCCCAATCTTCTCTAAGCCTTCGGGGTCCTTGTAACCTGGCCATTTAGCCCATGGTGTGCAAAAAAGTGCCCTTCAGAGGTAAAGCAACGCAACCCAACCCAAATCCTAATTATGACCATATTGATGATACATTCATTGAGCGTACAAATAAAGAAGTGAACTCCTTCCTAAAAAAGCAACCTACTTTCACACTAACACATGAAAGTATCGGGGAAATTAAACAAAATTTTCTCGAATCTAAAAACCAAGGAAGAGGTTGGTTATGATAAAATCACAAATACAGCTTTAAAAAAATTACCAAAACGAGCGTTTACGTTAATCATTTCTATGTTCAACAAATCTCTGAATGGAAAGACGCAGAAATATCTACGAGTCGCAAATCAGACCAAAAATCTCTATTTTCACAAAACTACAGACCTATCAGCTTGCTGTCCTGCCATGAAAAATTATTTGAAGAGGGTATTCTAAACATAATTTATACTTTTCTAGATAACATATGTATTTCTTATTCAGCCAGAACAGTTTAGCTTTAAAAAATCTCATTCCACTGTCTATCAAACTCTGAGAGTTGTGGAAACGGTGGAATCTGAGAGTTGTGGAATAATTAGCGTGTCGTTTAGATTGCATTCTGTAATAGTGTCAGAAGCACTAAATGAAAAAGAATCCTCTGCTGTTGTGCTTTTGGATGTTGCCAAAGCATTTGACCGAATCTGGACAAATCATCATCATCAACCTCAAGCAGCCATGGGCTACGGAAGTCCAACCAGACCGTGCAATTTAGTTCTCCAAGGAAGTCTGTCCTGAGCTACATCTACTGCATCTGGCCACTGCACACCAATTCTAACAAGGTCCTGTTTGACATTGTCCGCCCATCGCATCTTAGGCCTACCACTCTTTCTGAAGTCTTTAGGCACACTGTTCATAACCCAATTCGCCAATCTATAATTAACTCTACGGGCAACATGGTCAAACCAACGGAGTCTCTCTCTGCACAATATGCTGCTTAAAAAAAACACGTCAAACTTAATTTGGTCTCGCCTGAAAATTATAAAACTTGGCACTTTGTATCATCATCATCATCATCATCATCCTCAAGCAGCCATGAGCTACGGAGGTCCAACCAGACCGTGCAATTTAGTTCAAGGAAGTCTATCCTGAGCTACATCTACTGCATCTGGCCACTGCACACCAATTCGAATAAGGTCCTGTTTGACATTGTCTGCCCACCGCATCCTAGGTCTCCCCCTCTTTCTGAGGTCTTTAGGCACACAGTTCATAACCCTATTCATCATCATCATCATCCTCAAGGATCCATGGGAAACGGAGGTCCAACCAGACCGTGCAATTTAGTTCTCCAAGCAAGTCTATCCTGAGCTACATCTACTGCATCTGGCCACTGCACACCAATTCTAACAAGGTCCTGTTTGACATTGTCTGCCCACCGCATCCTAGGTCTTCCCCTCTTTCTGAGGCCTTTAGACACACTGTTCATAACCCTATTCATCATCATCATCATCCTCAAGGATCCATGGGCTACAGAGGTCCAACCAGACCGTGCAATTTAGTTCTCCAAGCAAGTCTATCCTGAGCTACATCTACTGCATCTGGCCACTGCACACCAATTCTAACAAGGTCCTGTTTGACATTGTCTGCCCACCGCATCCTAGGTCTTCCCCTCTTTCTGAGGCCTTTAGACACACTGTTCATAACCCTATTCATCATCATCATCATCCTCAAGGATCCATGGGCTACAGAGGTCCAACCAGACCGTGCAATTTAGTTCTCCAAGCAAGTCTATCCTGAGCTACATCTACTGCATCTGGCCACTGCACACCAATTCTAACAAGGTCCTGTTTGACATTGTCTGCCCACCGAATACTAGGTCTCCCCCTCTTTCTGAGGCCTTTAGACACACTGTTCATAACCCTATTCATCATCATTATCATCCTCAAGGACCCATGGGATACGGAGGTCCAACCAGACCGTGCAATTTAGTTCTCCAAGCAAGTCTATCCTGAGCTACATCTACTGCATCTGGCCACTGCACACCAATTCTAACAAGGTCCTGTTTGACATTGTCTGCCCACCGCATCCTAGGTCTCCCCTTCTTTCTGAGGCCTTTAGGCACACTGTTCATAACCCTATTCGCCAATTTATAATTATTCATATGGGCAACATGGCCAAACCAACGGAGTCTCTCTCTGCACAATATGCTGCTTAAAGGAGGTTGCAAACTCCTTTGCCTAACCTCATCATTAGTTACAAAGTTGAATCACCTAATGCCCAAGATAATGCGTAAGTATCTAGAATCAAAAGCATCAAGTTTCATGTTATCTTGTTCACAAAGTGTCCAAGTTTCACTACCATAATTAACCCTAGAAAGAACCAAACTATTATACAGTCTAATTTTCAGTGGCGGCTCGCATATAGGCACTGTGGAACTGCAGCACCCCCAATTTTAACTTGATATTATCGATAACATTTAATATAATGAGTCCTTTTTTCTTTAATTCTTTCTTTATACTTGTACAATATATAATCCTTAAGATTAATGTCAGTAGCCATCCCCCAGTTTATGAAAAAGATACAAAAAACTTTGTATGGAACTGTGCGCTTCACAGTACTAGCGGCGAGGTGTTTGTCTGTTGTGCGCATGCGCACATAGGAAGCTACACGCGAGGTTGCAAGAGAGAGAGAGCACTGTCGTTCCCGCAGGCGCTGCTGTGCTTGGCGTGCTGGTTGAAGGCAGTTTTTTTTTACTTCGCGTGTGTTGTGCTTAAAAACCGTGTACCATATTCTTGAATATGATAAAGTGTAGAATTAGATTATTATCCTGCTTCCAGCTATTCTATTTGATTCATTTTTTTTTTCGGTTCTTTTATTTAACAGAAAACTTTAACCATAACCTTTAACCATGGCCATTCATTTTTAAATGAATAGATTAAGCTTGAACTGTAACAATTTAGGTTAAAGTAAAAAATGTTTGATTTTGCTCTTTTAGGATTTTATCAAGTTTCTGAATAAATTTTTTCTTTTTATACATGCTTGTTTCCTTTTACACAATTTTAAAACAAAGGCTAAAAATTTTCTGGAGCAGCACCCCCACTAATTTTAGCTACGAGCCGCCACTGCTATTTTTAGTCTTTAGCTGTATACGCCTATTTCTCCACACTCTCCATAGATTCTTAAAAGTCCCGGCAGCAATCCCTATTCGTCTGCTAATCTCATGCCGCACATCACCAGTATCTGTTACATAGCTCGCAAGATAATTAAACTGTGACACCTGCTCAAGACTGAAATCAATCAGATTAACTGTAGAAGTCAGCAATTTCTGAACAGTGGCATTTAATAATCAATGAAATACAGATTTTTGTAATCATATAATATATTGTTTGTGAAATGTTTTCCTTCTATATGAAAGATTTTTCCTATCACCACATTCGGCTACGTGTGTAACTCTGCCTACTGCATAGCTAAGCATAAATGAATCTAAAATTGGTCTCCCCGTTCCCAGCGACGATCGGCGTTTAGCAGCTAACGATCTCGGTACGCCCGCACGGCAAGCGGAAGGTTACGGCCGTCACGATCGAACTTTCCCGCATGCATATTTTATATTAACCAAACTAAACATAATCGTAAACGATGAATGACTACTAACTTAAATGCAGCTATCATTCATCTACATATTACTAATCGATATATCACATAAATTAACATTAAATTTCAGGAGCAATAGTCAGAAGTACATATTATAGACGCTATAAGCCTAATGCACGTTCTCGGTCGAATTCTTTCAATCCCCTTTTTTTAAATGTAATTGGATCAGCCTGGAATTTAAACACTGTGCAATTGTTCCTGTAGTTGTTTAGACAATTCGCAGCTGAATATCTTTCGATAATAATTGTTTTTTATATACTAAGGAGTCGAAAAACTGCGGCGCACACGGCGGCTGCATTGACTATAACACAAATTCACGTCACCAGTTGGCATAAGAATGGCGGATAGGTCGCCCTGATTGGCTTGGTATATAGGAGAACTATACGTGTCCTTTTTCTGTGACGTAATTGTACGGCCTTCTCTCTTGTAGGTGGTGTTGACAGTGCTCTATATGTTGATACGTCACTTCCTCTAACCGGAAGCCTTTTGCGTCATCTTGTAACGAAGCAGTTACATTAGGTCATAAGTATACGAGGCGCCATTTTGCCAAGTCAGTTATTGCAACGATGTTATTATTTGTTTGGTTTGATATGACACTATGTTAGGATGCCTTAATTTGATGGTTTAATAACGAAAGTATGAGACAGAGAAACGATGCGAACTAGGCGATACGATAAAAGTTTTCATAAACTTTTATCTACCCTAGATTTCATATGCTATGAAAATGCATTCGCAGTAACAAGTTGTGCCATCTATTGACAATGTTTTGAAACAAATCGGTAAATAACCGCTCGATATACTAATCTTACAGATTAGTAATTCGAGGACAAAACCCATGTGAGTTATGAAAAATTGAGATTTTTTCCAATAAACTTAAGTGATCTTGGATAAATCGAGGCAACTTGCCGAAATCTTGGTGAGCTGCTAAAATTCATAGTGACTTGGTAATATAAAGGTGATTTGTGAAAATTGAGATTTTTTTTACCCCTCAAAATTATGGAATGTAGGCAAAATTCAAAGGGACTTGGTAATATCCAGCTTAGTTGAGGTTTTCTTATAATTTGGAGTTGGCAAAATCGAGTCATCTTGGAGATTGTGAATTTAAAAAATTCGAAGCGACTTGAAAAACCTAGGTAAGTTGTGAAAGGTTGAGATTGCTTTTTAAAAAATTAAAAGAAGTTGGCAAAATCGAGGCAACTTGTTAAAATCTTGGTGAGTTATCAAAATTTAAATTAATGTGGCGAAACCTAGTGAGTTGTAAAAGTTGGAATTTCTATAATGAAATAAATGGAGGTTGAATAAACCGAGGCAACTTGGAAAAAAAAACTCGATTTTTTTTTCTAGTACCTTGGTGTCAGAAACGATTTTGGATTGCCAAAACCTTAATTTAAGTGCGACCTGCAGAGGGGTCTGAGTCAAAATTCTTTCGTAGATCAAAAATTGTTTCTTTTTTTAAGAATGGGCATGATTTCATAGAATACGTTTAGTCACATAAAGTATTGTTTTTATTGTCTTATGAAAAGAAAATAACATTAGCAAAATAAAAAAATCAATGCCTCTCAAAGATGTGTTTTTTAAACAATACTTCATTATTTCAAGATCTGATATCACTATTTAATTTATTCTATAATTTGGAATTTTATATTTTGGAATTTCTATAATACAGGACATTTTGTTTAAACTTTACCTTGTGTAATCTTGGAATTAATAATTTATTTTCATATATCTCTGATACAATATTCAGATGCTTTCATTTTTAAATATGACCAGTTTTTTTAAATATAAATTAATAAAATAAATCAAAAAAAATTTTCAACAGTAATATTCCTAATTCTTGAAATAAAGGTGCAGAACAAGCAAATTTTGATTTTTTTTAAACATCACTCTTATAATATATTTCTGTAATGCTTCCAGTCTTCTCAATTGCATATTATCCGTACCTCCCCCTAATTGGAAGGGCATAATTTAAGTGAGACTGTACAGTCGCTCAAAAAAGCATCCGAACACTATAATTGATTACAGAATTCAGGAAAAATATCTGGCAGCGATTTTTTTTAGGAATTAGTGGTCTGGAAACCTTCGTGTACAGTACACAATGGTTGCCAGATCACAAATTTCTAAAAAAATTCTTGACAGATATTTTTTCTGAATTCTGTAATCAACCATAGTGTTCGGATACTTTTTTGAGTGACTGTACACACGAAAACTAATACATCACTAAAGTAGGCCAATTTATATCATCTCAATACATAAAATCTATGTATAGCAAATTTTAGCTTCTTTGTGATATAATTTATGACTTTCTCATGTTACTTGACTGTCAAAAAATGCACTAAGATATTTAATTTTAGAAACCTTTTCAATTGATGAACAAATACAATTTACTTCAACTGTTCATCCACAAGAATGGAATTTAATTTCATAATTTTTCAGATAATCTATTACTAGGTGAAAAATTTATATACTTTGCCTTATTTAAATTTAAAAGCAATTTATTATTTAATAACCATTTATAAAGTAGGTGCATATCACTATTTATATATTGAGAAATCTGTAAATCATTATCAGCATTATCTTGCTGCTGTTGCGTTTTCCCCTCCAGTAAATGTCCATGTTTGAATGTGAAACTGACGAAAATTCCTACATTTTGCATGATTAGTTTGGACATCAAAAAACTGAATCCTGGAATAAGTTCAATCGAATTTAAATATGAAAAGAGGCAAAACCAAATTACAGTATTTTTGAAAATAGATGTGATGTGC
The DNA here is from genome assembly GCA_038380435.1 of Ryuthela nishihirai. Taxonomy (NCBI): domain Eukaryota; kingdom Metazoa; phylum Arthropoda; class Arachnida; order Araneae; family Heptathelidae; genus Ryuthela; species Ryuthela nishihirai. The sequence continues at coordinate 175,364 of JAWZYU010000084.1, forward strand.
AAAGGTATGAATTCAACATTAAACATTCACTCAAAATTTATTTAAATGGTATTTGCAACATACAGCCTTCAGATCATTTGGGCTTTATAACATAAATTGCCCCGCCACATTATAAATGATAAATAAATTTTAATTAACAATGTTAAATAATTTTATTTCCTAAGCCATCCCGTGGCCGAGTGGTTAGCACGCTTGGCTACTGATTTAAGGGACCTGGGTTTCGAGCCCCGGATTAGGTGTCGTGGATGTGTGTGTCGTGTTTTTCTGCTGAGGTCCTGACATCCTCTCAGATTTTCTACTGTGGCATATAAACTGATCAGGCTCCTGTCAGACCTCTGTGGCAAGCAGCTGCTTGAGGGGGGATTTATTTTTTATTTTATTAACAGTTGATTGCTGTTATGTTTCAGACAGAACATAATGATGATATTTTGAAACATATTGTAATATGATACGACGCCGAATAAACTCGTTAGTCATATGACTGCCTTCATTCCTCAGGGATTTACTAACTTTGCTCGTAAGCAATGCAAAATAATTGGGTGATAGCACTGTTCAATACTGCCGCCATGGAATAGGACTATGTAAACTTTCCGAAATGAATTTTATCAGAAGCAAATTTGGATCACAAAAGTACTGCTTGCTTTGAAGTTAATTTTACTAAATTGAAAGAAATATATTTTAGAGTGAAATCAAACCTCTCATTAATATTTTTACATAAAATGTTCTTTTTTTTTGCATATATAAAGCCCAGACCTGATCTATTGGTTAGGGTATCTAACCAGTAAACAAGCGAGCAAGTCTTTGTGTCAATGCTTGTATGAGAGAGACTAGGATAAGCCTAGAAGAGCTTCTAGAGTTATACCTGTTCCTTGTACAGTGGAGTATCTACTCCCCCCCCCCCTTTTCTTGTTTTTTAAGAAATAAGGGTTTTTGGTATTTTTTTCATTTAGTGGATATTTAACGATATAGTTATTTTTTTAGGTGTATCTTTAGGAATATAATTAGTTTTCTGTAGTGACTGTTTAAGAATACTGTATTTTTCTAGTGAGTCATTAAGAATATTGGTAATTTTTTTATTGGCTTTTAAAAGTTTAAATTCTTTTCTTGTTTAAGATTATAGTTTTCTCTAGTGACTGTTTAAACATATGCTTTCTTTCTTATTGGCGGTGTAGGAATATTGCTTTTTCTAATGGCTTTTGAAAGATATTAGTTTCTTTCTCAGTTGTGCATTCAGGATACAGGATTTTTCTAGTGGCATCTTAAGAATATAATTTTTTTTCTAATTTCCTCTTTAAGGATATAATTTTTTTTTTCAACTGGCTCTTTACGAATATACTGACTCTTTAATAATATATTTCTTGTAGTGTTCTCACTATAGATGGTGCGATGGCAAAATATTCCATCTAAGAAAGAGGACAGTGATAGACTTTCTCACCCAAGCAATGAGAGAGTAATTGGAGAAAAACTGAACTTTGCTAGAGTTGAGACTGGAATCAGCAAAGAGCAGATTATGGACCTGGTTCACTAACCACTAAACTAACCTATCACCCCTACCCCATTCCTCGAGGAACTCATTGATGATGAGTAATAAGGGATGCTTCTAATATTTAAGTCGAATGTTAGACAGTTTTCATCCTATCTGATTTAATTTTGTTCAATGTGAACATTTAACATATTCTTTGTTATTTATTCCTATGTCTGATTGCTTAATTTCTTTTCTAGGTATAACGATGTACTTGAAACTAAAGAGTTGCCAATAAAGGTATGAAGTTAACAATGAAATAAAGCAGAAAATTATAGAAGTTGTAAAATTCATTTAAAACGTTCTATTACCATTAATGTGATTTCAAAATTCTACAAGCCTAAGAGAATAAAAAAATCTTCAAGTGTATATTTTAAGTACATAAAAAATATAAATGATAATTTTTTTAAAATAAAATGGAAGATATTTGAACAAATTGACAGAAAACACCATCTTCTGAACATGAAACAGAAACTTCATATTTGTAAATAAGCTGAAAGAAACTTTCAAATATTTAATAACTTAAATTGCTTTATCAAAAGAAAGATATTCATTGTAAAAGAATTGCAAGAACGCAAAGAAAATCATTTTACCTTTGAGGAAATACACAAAAACGAGTTGTGACCTGAAAGAAAATTGTGAGAAGTTTTCTGAAGCCATAGAAAGCGTTTCTGACGCATAACAGGGAGAAATTTTAGATGTGATGTGAAATTATGTAATGAAGAGTTTTCGTCAAACAGCACCTATATCCTGATACACTGTAAAGAGAAGCCATATATTTGTAAAATATGCAATGAAAGTTCCAGAACCAAGCCTCTACTCATATATCATTACTTCAGGAACAAAATAAGAAAATTCAAATCTGCAATAAAAGCTTTAGTGTGTAATAACATCTTCCTTCGCAAGAAAAAGGAAAACCACTATCTGTGAAATGAGTGACAAGAAATGTGGGCCTAATGCTCATTTTATATCCCATTATGCGATACACATGAAAGACACACCAAATATCTGTGATCTGTGATGAAAAGGTTTTAAAAGAAAGCCTTTATTGGAATATTGTACTACGTAAATGGCAGGCTACCTATATGTATGACGTAGAAATTCATTTAAAATAAAGCATAATCCTGAACATTTTTGGTTACACAGAAGACAAAAGCTGCATATCTGTGGTATACATAAAAAAAATTCTAAGTAAAGCTCATCTTAAGGTCAATTATCAGACACTTCCAGGAGAGGAACTGCATGTCTATGAAATGCGTAACAAAGAATTTATATGAAAAGTTCACCTAAACAATCAGTATCTGGCACATATAAAAGAGAAGCGACACATGTGTAAATAGGAATTTGTTGATAAATTGCATCTTAAGGCCGATTATTTGATACACAAAAAAGGGAAACAACGTTTAAGTGAAATCTGCAAAAACAGAATTTCGAGTAAAGGATCATTGCAGTTTGATTATTGGACAGACACAGAAGATAAGACACTTTTCTGTGAATTGTGTAATAAGAAATATTGAGATAGAAGAATTTTCTGATTCACCCCAGAAGAAAGACCATATCTTCAAAATGAGTAAAAAGGAAGCACTTGAACACACAGGGGAAAAGCCACATGAATGTGAAACATGTAATAAGAAATTTTCACGGAAGTCTACACTTTGGAATCATATTCTGACACACACAGAGGAAAAACCACATGAATGTGAAATTTGTAAACAGAAATTTGCAAGGAAATGTGATCTTAGTATCCATTCCCTGAAACACACAGGGGAAAAACCTCATGTATGTGAAATTTGTAATAAGAAATTTGCACAGAAGTCTTCTCTTAAGAAGCATTTTCTGATGCACACAGAGGAAAAACCACATGTATGTGAAATATGTAATAAGAAATTTGCAGATATGTCTAAGCTTAGGAGTCATATTCTGACACACACAGGGGAAAAAACCTTATGTATGTGAAATATGTAATAAGAAATTTGCCAGGAATATGCATAATATGAGAAAAGCCACATATATGCATAATATGTAATAAGAAATTTGCACAGAAATCTACACTTCAGAAGCATTTTCTAACACACTCAGGGGGAAAGCCTCATGAATGTGAAATATGTAATAAGAAATTTGCAGAGAAGTGTAATCTTAAGAAGCATTTTTTGACACACACAAGAGAAAAACCACATAAAAGTGAAATTTGCAATAAGCAATTTGCAGTGAAGTCTTAGTAGTCATTATCTCACCCACACAGGGGAAAAGCCACATGAATGTGAAATATGTAATAAGAAATTTGCAGAGAAGTCTAATCTTAAGAAGCATTTTCTGATGCACACAGGGAAAAAACCATATGCATGTGAAATATGTGATAAGAAATTTGCAAGGAATTATCAGCTTAGTGTTCATTTTGTTATACACACAGGGGAAAAGCCACATGTATGTGAAATATGTAATAAGAGATTTGCATGCAAGTCTAATCTTACAAAGCATTTTCTGAACATGCTTCTACTGAACACAGAGGAAATACTGCAGGTACATAATATTTGTAATTGAAAATTTGCAAGGAATTATGATATTAATACCCATCCCCTGATGCCAGGCTCATAATATGTAGTTCCCAAGTTGGAGTCCCACATGAACCAGTGTTAACCTTTATCACCACAAAATTTCCTGTTCTGCTCAAGTCATATAGTCTGCTCAGTCAATAGGGGAAATCAGTAGGAAAGTTGCAGAGAAGTCTGATCTTAAGAAGCATTTTCTGAGCAATTTGCAGAGAAGTCTAACCATAAAGAAGAATTATTAACTTCAAAAGGGGATGCAATGGGATGTGATGCCTTGGCCCTGTGTGTGGGAGAGCCATACCGTGTGCACATTTGACATCCTGCTGGATGACCTTCATGAGAGCCTACCATCTGTGTTCCAACAGCTGTCAAGTGGGTCCCCTACCCCCAATCTTCTCTGAGGACTTGGGGGTAGATACTTCCAACCTAGCCATTTAGCCTATTTTGTGCAAAGATGTACCGTTCAGAAGTTAGACAAACCTACCCATTCCCTGGCATGTACAGAGGGGTAAAGCTGCACATATGTGGAATATGTAATGAAAATTTTGCAGAGAAGTGTAAGTTTAAGAAGAATTTTCTGATGCACACAGGGATAAACCTCATATATGTGAAATATATAATAAGAACTGTGAAGAGAAGTCTACACTTAGGATGCATTTTCTGATACACACATTGAAAAAACCTCATGTATGTATTAAGAAATTTTCAAGGCATTATGATCTTACCATTCATTCTCTGATGCACACAGGGAAAAAGCCCCATGTATTTGATCAGGGCTAAATCTTAGGTAGCCATCCCATGGCCGAGTGGTTAGTGCGCTTGGCTACTGATCTAAGGGACCTGGGTTCGAGCCCTGGATAAGGCATGGATATATGTATCGTTTTTCTGCCAAGGTCCTGCCATTCTCTCAGACCTCCCACTATGGCATATAAACTGGCAAGCTCCTATCAGACCTCTGTGGCAAGCAGCTGCTTGAGGAGGTATTTTTTTTTAAATCTAAGGTGGGGGAGGGTTGGTCGTTCCCCTTCAGAATGCTAATAATGGGTAATAGAGGCAAAAACTGATTAGACATACTTCTATTTCATGCAGTTTTTAAGTAATTTTTTACAGGCCTGCAAAACAGAGTGAGAATGTATTGCATTGAAAATCCCATTTCCTTTTGCCCCACTGACCTTCCACTTTTGTCTTTCAGCTCATTTGTGATTTTCTAGATTTGGGCCATTACGTATATATGAAGAAGAAAATTTTTCACTAAACCCTTAGAGTGTCGGTTTTACTTTCTCTAAAAAGGTAACTCAATATCTGAGGCTCATTATTAAACAACTAATGAAAGAAATAGTTTGCAATACATACTAAAGGAATGAACATTTGATTCAGAACAAAACATAAAGTCGAAAAGCTCAAGGGTTTAAAGAATCTCTGCAATTTGGCAGTTGAAAAGGAGTTATTGTGTGTCAAATGTGTAACTTGCACGAAAGGAAATTAGTTATTCTTGAAGGTATGAAGTAGAAGCCATATATGTGTGAAATACACAAAAGGAATTTGCAGATTAATAGTTGTTTTTGGCAACCTTCGTATCACGTGACACGAAATATTCAAGCTTTTTTCAACAAGAAAATTCTGTAAGAACTTGTATGAGTTGTCTATATTCAATTTCCGTAAAAATATTTTCAAACCATTTGGTATGTACTTTTAGCCTGGGGTGGCTCAGTCGGTAGCGCGCCAGGCTCGTAATCTGTAGTTCCCAGGTTCGAGTCCCAGCTGGGTCAGCGTTGAGATTTATCTCCGCAAAATTTCCCCGTCCTGCCCACGGTCAGTAGGGGACATCGATGGGCTTGGAAAGGCCGCCGTCCGTCGGATGGGACGTTAAGCCGTGGCCCCGTGTGCGGGAGAGACATACCCTGTGCACGTAAAAGAACATGCTGGATGGCCTTGACAGGAGACTACCATCTGTCTCCCAACAGCTGTTCCAGTGGGTCCCCTCCCCCAACCTTCTCTGAGCCTTCGGGGTTCATGTGACCTTACCATTTGGCCATGGTGTGCCAAAAAGTGCCGCTCAGAGGTAAAACAACCCAACATACAAAAGGAGAAAATTGCAAATAGGAAATATGTAGGAAAACTCGAGAAGCATTTTCAGTTGGATGTAAAGCAAAAATCATATCTTTGATAATATTTAAAAAAACTTCAAAGAAAATTCAGCTGAAAAAAGGTATATGAAAGATAGGTCTAACTAATTTATGAACTTTTTAGAAAAATGTTAAAAATAAAGCCTGGGTTAATCTACTTTATGGAAAGTGTAGAATATTTAGCAAAGCTTACAACAGATAGCAACATCTTCAATACTATTTTCAGTCACACAGAAAAAGAAATCTCCACATGATGATGAAATATATAAGAAGAAATCTGCATTGAAATCCTGTCTTAATATCCATTTTTTTGTCATGAACGAAAAAGATGTCACACGAGTGTAAAATATCTAACATGAAATATTCACAGAAATCTCTTTAAGATTGATTGATTGATTGATTTAACTTCACGCCCACTGAGAGGTCCAATCTTCAGCTTTCTCAAAACTTATATAGTAAATTGATATTAGTGTAGTTGAATTAATGAGTTGTTAAGGTCCTTTTTTTATTCTTAAAGAAAATGCAAGTTTATGTTGAAATGTATAGAAAAACATAATTTATAGAAGAGATTAATAAATAATTTAATTATATTTTAATCCAAAGGTCAGCTTCTAGAAGAAATTGTCCTATTAGTTCATATATATACTTCCTGATTTCTAAATTAGAGTTGTCTAAAATGTTTAAAATAGTAAATTCATTAATTTTAAGAGATTTTAATTCATTAAAAAATTTTTTTCTGAGAATATGATATTTTGGGCAATTCAGCATAATGTGGTTAATAGTTTCAGGTATTTTACATAAAGTACAGTTAGGTGACTTAATTTTTTGATTGAGTATAAGCTCTTTAAGAATCGTTCACTCTAATGCACGAAACTGAAACCACACATCTGTGGAATATCCACAACTAGTTTTTTGCAGAAATATAATTGTTGAAACTGTTGATGAACACAAAATGATGCTATTCCAGTTGTGTAATATGTAGAAACTTTTGTAGCAAAATAAAATAGTTGATTGTAATTTTGTGATGCAAACGGCAAATGAATTTTCTACGCAATAAGTAAGAAAAAATTTACACAGAGATTTCTTCTTATAATTCATTTTTCTGGCACACATGAAAGAAAAGCCACAAAGGTGAGAATTATAACAGGAGAAATTTACAGAGGAAACTCGGGGCGGGGGTGTCTTAGTCGGTAGCGCACCAGGCTCTTAATCTGTAGTTCCCAGGTTCGAGTCCCAGCTGGGTCAGCGCTGAGATTTACCTGCGCAAAATTTCCCCGCCCTGCCCATGGTCAGTAGGGGACACTGATGGGCTTGAAAATGCCACCGTCCGTCAGATGGGACGTCAAGCCGTGGCCCCATGTGTGGGAGAGCCATACCCTGTGCACGTTAAAGAACACGCTGGATAGCCTTGACGGGAGGCTACCATCTGTCTCCCAACAGCTGTTCCAGTGGGTCCCCTCCCCCAACTTTCTCTGAGCCTTCGGGGTCCATGTGACCTGGCCACTTAGCCCATGGTATGCAAAAAAGTGCCACTCAGAGGTAAAACAACCAAATGTTAAAGAACACGCTGGATGGCCTTAACGGGAGGCTACCATCTGTCTCCCAACAGCTGTTCCAGTGGGTCCCCTCCCCCAACCTTCTCTGAGCCTTCGGGGTCCATATGACCTGGCCATTTAGCCCATGGTGTGCAAAAAAATTGCCACTCAGAGGTAAAACAACCGAATGTTAAAGAACACGCTGGATGGCCTTGACGGGAGGCTACCATCTGTCTCCCAACATCTGTTCCAGTGGATCCCCTCCCCCAACCTTCTCTGAGCCTTCGGGGTCCATGTGACCTGGCCACTTAGCCCATGGTGTGCAAAAAAGTGCCACTCAGAGGTAAAACAACCGAATGTTAAAGAACACGCTGGATGGCCTTGACGGGAGGCTACCATCTGTTTCCCAACAGCTGTTCCAGTGGATCCCCTCCCCCAACCTTCTCTGAGCCTTCAGGGTCCATGTGACCTGGCCATTTAGCCCATGGTGTGCAAAAAAATTGCCACTCAGAGGTAAAACAACCGAATGTTAAAGAACACGCTGGATGGCCTTGACGGGAGGCTACCATCTGTCTCCTAACAGCTGTTCCAGTGGGTCTCCTCCCCCAACCTTCTATGAGCCTTCGGGGTCCATGTGACCTGGCCATTTAGCCCATGGTGTGCAAAAAAGTGCCGCTCAGAGGTAAAACAACCCAAAAACCCAACCCACTTGACTTGGTCGTCGTTCACTCAAAGAAATTGATAAGTGGCTAGAAGATACGCCACGGATCGCCAACGAAGTGACGTCGCGGTTAGAGGATGACATCACAGAAAAGGAGAAACGGACTGCTGTAAAACAGCAAAACAAAAAAAAATTTAAAATATCTAGAATTATATAAAATATAATTATATAGAACATGTTATCGTATATTGACACATAAATTTCAATTTATTATAATGTGTTAAATATTGTAGTGTTCAAAAATATCACAATTTTTTTGTTGAGCACAGCTGCTACATGTTTTAAAAAATTTTAAGAAAAACTATTTTGGATACTCATTGTTATTTTCTCTCTAATCGAAAATTATGACAGACATTTTTCAGAGTCAAAGTCAAGTGGTGTAAGCATTTGAAAACCTTGCTCGGCAATCAAAAAATAATGCAGGCTACTCGCTTCTCTTCCTGGCAAAGAATGTAGAGGGAGAAGAAGTTAAGCTTCCATAGAGATTAATGTAAAATCGAGTATCGCGCATTTGGCGTAGAGGTGAAACGAACATTACAGGGGACGAACGCTTTTGTAATTATATGTTACTGTCAACTTCCATTCTCTTCGCTTTTCCTATGTAATAACTTCCCATTGATATCCTTGCAGAGTATATTAATATCAATTCTGTTCTGTGTTACTATGCAACCAAGAAAGCTTTTAATTGTAATAATTTATTCTATAAATTAACTTCAGGCTAATTTCAAATCTTCTCTATCCGTTCAATTTATAATTGTTGGTTCAACGAAAAATAATTCCAATGGAGAAAATAAACCTTTATTAAAATTATGATATTATTTTTTTCACATACAAAGTGCAGTTACTTTTTTTCGTTTTTTAAAATATAAATTTTTTGATGCATAATTCCTTTGCTCCTTATTGTTTGCTTCCCAGCTTAAAAAATGCACGATACGAATCGAAACACCACTTGAGGTCGCCACTTACTTTTTGTGAAAGCTGAACTACTTTTCCTTATACATTCTTTGTACCTGGTAAGGTGGCTTCACTGTCATTCTTAGAGGGCGCTGCAATCGAAAAGTTTACATTACACCTATGGAAGGCGTAATGTAAACTTTTACGTTACTTAAACTGTAGCCTCCTCTCTTCAAGGAGTATCTAAGGGGAAGAGAGCTAACTTCCATAGGCGTAATGTAAACTGTTCCATTGCAGCGCCCTCTAAACATGGCAAGTTCGTGTATTACAGTGAAGTCACCTAACCAGGGAGAGGAGCTAGTTCCTTGCGTTGTTTTTATGTTGCTGAGCAAGGTTTTCAAGGAAGAGGTAAAGCTCCGCACACTGGTAAGTAGCGGCGCTCTGCGGAATTTTGCCGAAGCCGAACGTGGCAAATTGGTGTGCAGCCACAGAAACAACTGTAAGGCGCGTTCTGCGCATGTGCAGTGAAATCGTTTAAGCACCGTGCAACTATGGTTCGTCTTAGTCTTCAAATATTTAATGAATATTTGATGTGATTTAATTAGTGTTCCAATCTGTCTAGCGATCATGGCTATTTGGCTACAGATGTAGTTTAGTGTAAAATTATTCAATGAGTATTTTATCTCGTTCAGGAGTACATTTTACGATAACTGGAAAAGCCGTTGTATGTTTATTTTGAGTAATTTTGCAGAAGTTTTAAAATAATACATAAATTAATACATTTTATCATCTTACAAATATATAGGTCAATGTATGTTGCGGGTTTGTGTTCCATGAAGCATATCGATATACATATAGGCTTCTGCACTTTGCTCTAACAGGTAATTCCTTTTTTATGGTTGATACAGGAAGTGCCTGCTGCCATCTGTTCAACGTTTATAGAAGTAAAAAACTCGATATGATATTTATTGAAAATGTGAAGAACTGTATAAAATATAATTACACAGAATATGTTATTGTACATTGAGACATAAATCTCAATTTTGGACGAGTGGTTAGCGCGCTTGGCTAGTGATCTAAGGGACCTGGGTTCGAGCCCCGTATAAGGCATGGATGTTCGTGTTTTTTTTCTGCTGAGGTCCTGCCATCTTCACAGATCCACTACTATGGCATATAAACAGACAGGTTCCTGTCAGACCTCTGTGGCAAACAGCTGCTTGAGGGGTATTTACTTATTTTTATTATAATATACTATATATTGTAGAGTGCCAAAAATATTCAAATTTCCTTGTTGAGCAGAGCTACTACCTGTTTTATGGAATAGGACATTATTAAGGAAAACAATTTTAATTTCCCTTTATTATTTTTCTCACTAAACGAAGGAAAAGTTATGATGGCACCTCATGAACGAGAAATTTTCGAAATCAATATTTGTCACGTGGTGTAAGAAATTGAAAACCTTGCACGGCAATGGAAAAATAACGCAGGGAACTCCTCTCCCTGGCCAGGTGCCTTCACTGTTGTTGTTGATACCTCACGCACACTGAGAGGTCCTGAGAGGTCCGATTGCCGGCTTTCTCAATGCTCCAATCAAAATTCAGAAATATTTGGAAGTAAGAAGGTACCTTCACTGCAATACACGAATTTACCATGTTTATAGGGCGCTACCATCGAAAAGTGTACATTACGCCTATGGAAGCTAGCTCTCTCTCAAGGAGTGTCTAAGGGAGAAGAGAGTTAGCTTCCATAGGCGTAATGTAAACTTTCCAATTGCAGCGCCCTCTAAACATGGCAAATTCGTGTATTGCAGTGAAGCCACCTAGCCAGGAAAAGGAGTATTTTTCGACTGCCGAGCAAAGTTTGCAATTACTTACACTACGTGACTAATTCTGAAAATCGTTCAATTCCGTTCAAAGATAAAATGATAAGGAGGTAAAATTATTTTCCTTAATAAAATTCTATTTGATAAAACATTAAGTAGCTCCGCTCAACAAGAAAATTTTAATATTTTGAACACTCCATAATATTTAATATATTATAATAAATTGAAATTTATTTGATAGTGTACGACAACGTCTTCTACATAATTATATTTTATGCAATTTTACATATTTTGAATATATATCTTATCGAGTTTTTACTTGTAGAAACATTCAATAGATGGCAGCAGGCACTTCTTGTATCAACCTTAAAAACGAATTAGACTATTAGAGCAAAATGCAGAAACCTATGTACATCGCTATGCTCCAGGGAACACAAACCTGCAAAATACATTGACTTATATATTCGTAAGACGATTAAATGTAACAATTTACAAAATAATTTTTAAAATTCTTCAAAATTGCACAAAATAAACATACAACAGCGTTTCCAGGTATCGTAAAATGCACTCCTAAAATAAATAATAAAAAAAAATACCCCCTCAAGCAGCTGCTTGCCACAGAGGTCTGACAGGAGCCTGTCAGTTTATATGCCAAAGTAGAAGGTCTGAGAGGATGGCAGGACCTCAGCAGAAAAACGACACATACATCCATGACTTACCCGGGGCTCGAACCCAGGTCCCTTAGATTTGCAGCCAAGCGCGCTAACCACTAGGCCACGGGATGGCAACACTCCTAAAGAGGATAAAATATTCATTGTATAACTTTAAGGTCAGCTATCATTGTGCGCAAACAGCCAAGGTCAGCATATCGCTGTGCGCAAATAACAGACTGAACTGAAACAGTAATTAAATCACATTAAATATATTAAAAGTAAGACAAACCATAGCTGTAGCGAACTAAAATGATTGCGGTTGCGGAGATCGCCACTTAGTTTTTTTGTGCCTGCACACCAATTTGCCACGTTCAGTTTCGGCAAAATTCCGCAGAGCGACGCCACTTACGTTTGTGCGAAGCTACCCTTCTCCTTAGACACTGCCATTTGAGACCTTTCTGTCCAAATTCAGGATACATATAAAAAGAGACTTGGGTCAAAAAGTTGCCCAAATCCGTTTAAAATAACGTAGCTGTGTTTGGCAATTAAAATCCGAAAACCCACTATTTATATAAAAAATAGCGAGAATTCTCAGTATGGCCATGATAAGTCTAAAATGCTTCGTGAGTCTAAAGAGTTTGGCTCCTTGACTCACTCCGCTTGACCTAACTTTGCATTCTCAGAACTTCAACCGCTGAAAAAAACTTAACGTAAAGACGTAAGCTCTTCAGCGGTTATTTCACACACCAATCAACTCATTTCAAGAAGAAAGAGAGATTGAAAGGGAGGTGAGAAGGACAAGAAAAGAGATAGAATAGCAATCCTATATCCATTCACACATTACGAGAGACAATTACAAGGTAACACTTGAAATAACAAAACTCACTCAAACGCAAAGGAAACAATCGCTCAAAAACAGTAGCATTACGCTACACGGGTCATCCCGATAGAGGGCGCATTGCGCAATACCGCTGTGCCATGAGAATGGCAGCAAAGAGCAAACGTCAGTCACACAGGAGGAGGCGACGCTCTGCACAGATCCAAGCCCGATCATTGGCTCAACGCGCAGAGCGTCGGCTCCTTCCCCCAGCCGGCCGGAGACGAGTGACGCCCGTGACGTCAGCCCTTTCCTCCGACTGAGAGGCAGTTGTTGACAAGCTGGACTTAGAAAAAATCGCGGCTCGCTCGCGCCAACGAGCGAGCGCGAGTTAACTAAGCGTTTTTAAATACATAAACAAATTTTTTGGCCGAAGCCAGCAATAAAAAAACACAATCATATTAGCCACTGGGGTCCACTAAAGGGCCACAGGGTAAAAACCGGGCGCGCAGGCCGCGGGAAAACAAAATAAAAATACTACAAAAAAAGAAAATCACGCCAAATTTTCCAAAACAGAGGGTTCTTTTTGAAACCTCTGTTTTTCGGTCTGTTTTCTTTCTGTCTGTCGGCGCGTCTCCTCTTCTGAATAACTTTACAAATAACATTAAAGGTAGTACTGGGCGACCAATATGAAACATCAAAGTGACGATAGCACCGGCCCTTCCAAAGTAATGCCTTTGTTGTGGCCAGGACTAGGTTCATCACATAATTGTTTCTGGTCCCATTAGTGTGAAAGAGAACCTCTTCTAGTGTGAGGCTCTGGATTCTCATCCAATTACATATGTCCTTCCAAACCGCTGCCGCAAACGGGCAGTGATACAATACATGGCCAATATCTTCGACAATCCCACAAATTTCGCATTTGTCGGTGATAAAGGCCACTCTACTATGTAGAATTACTCGGGTCGGAAGGCATTGTGAGCCGCAAGCCAGTTGATGTCTCTGAACTCAGTAATGGTACCAGGTTTATAAATATTATCCCAGGCTTTTGCCTAATCGATATTATGAAACCGATGGGCAATGGGAGCCACCCATGGAGGCAGAAATGACATATACAGATCCCGCAGAGACATTTCGTTGACCGAAGTACCGCTACTCAGTCTCTCGCAGAATCTGTATACGTCCGCCAGCCCTATATATCGATGGGACATTTTAGCAGCTTTTGGGCCGCGATATTCTGCTTCCCGGCTTCCCAGCTCGCAGAATTTCCAACCCAAATAATTACTGAAAGCAGCTCCTGGAAGATCGACACTAGGAATATTACACAATGCCTCTCGCAGGGAAACTGCGTTTTGCCAAGAACCGGGATGTTTAATATTCAGGCCTCCTTCATTACAGGGGCGATAGAGCATAAATCGAGAGACTTTTGCCTTCGTGCCCTGCCAAATGAAGTCAAAAAGAATTTTTGTGAAATCCGAAAGAAATTTTGTTGGAGGTCTGAAGACGCTGCCTATCAAAGTAAATTTAGAAATCAAAATAGCATTGGCTAATTTAGCCATTGCTTTTTTTAGAACTTCGGTCCACGTTTTGTAATGGCATCCTTACCTGTCAAAATAAACGCCAAGTATTTTAACAGGCTCATCAAGCGGCACAATAATATTGTATGTGTCTTCTTTCCAATTGCCCCATGTCAGAGCTCTTGTCTTATCCAGATTAAGCTCCGCCCCTGTGGCTTTTGAATAAATTTTGAAAATATTAAAAAATCTACCTAGAGAATATTCATTCCCCAAAAAAAAATTTATGTCGTCTGCATAGTCGACATATTTAAGTTGGACACTGGTCCTTCCAGGGAGAAGAATGCCCTGGAAGAGCCGGTCGGTCTGAATTTTCCTAGCTAAAGTTTCAATAGTCAAAACAAAAACCAAAGGCGACAGAGGGCATCCCTGCCTTACTCCTTTGGAGACGCGGAAGAAGTCAGAGATGCTCCCATTCACACTGACACCACTTTCAATATGGTAATATAAGCACTTTAGAGTGTTTATAAAATTATTTCCAAAGTTATGGGATTTGAATAGTTGCCACAAGAAATTATGCGACACTCTATCAAAAGCCTTGTTTTGATCAACAGAGAGTAAACAGCATTTGTTACGTTTTAAGTTTACGTAATCAATTGCATCTGCTAAAATACTTAAATTTTGATTAATTTTCCTTCCCCCCACCGAGCATGTTTGCATAGGCCCAATGAGTGTCGAAAGAACTTTACTCAATCTGATCGAGATAACTTTTGCAAAAATTTTATAATCACTGTTTAACACAGAAATGGGTCTCCAATCATTCACAGAAAAATTATTTCCATCGGATCGTTTACCTAAAAGTGCAATTTTTGCTCTTCTCATGTTAATTGGCATTTCACCAGCTGTTATTAATTGGTTAAATAATTCTGCGAGTGGAACTCTCAGAGTTCTTACAAATGCTTTATGAAACTCGATCGGGAAACCGTCAGTGCCGGCGGCGCTTCCCGATCGCATTTTTCTGATTGCCTTCTTCACTTCTGTTGTTGAAATAGGATCGTCGAGTATCTCTTTTTCGTGGTCAGTGATTTGAGGGCAATTGTCAATCCAATTTATCATATCATCATCACAGATCTGGTCTTCGCAAAACAGGTTTGCAAAAAATTTAACAAATACTTTTTTAATGTTTTCTGTGCCAAAAACATCCCCCCCCCCCCTACAGCATCGCGAATGGAAGTGATGGAGGTGACTTCCAAATTTTTGGGAGCCGAATGTTCAAATACAGAGGAGAAATTTTCCTCCATTTCTATTTGCTTTCTAAATGAAACCTGTTTTGCCTAAAGGCCTGTTGACATATAAATATTGTTGATTTCACTATTAACTTCTTGCACCAATAGGTTATTAGCAGTACTTTGGCATCCTCCTCTGTTAAGGCCCAAAGCAATACTCCTCAGGAAACGTAATCTTTCCCTTTTCTCATTTGCGAGTTGCCTTCCCTTTGTTTGTAAACAAACGCGTAACCTTCCCTTGAGCCCCTCCCACCAGGAGCCGGTGAATGAGTCGGCTGACACGATGTCTGAATCAATGATATCAGTCAAGGATTGCTTCAAATTATCATTTTCCAAGTGGGAAATGTTCATTTTCCACAAACCCTTGCCCCTCCTATCCTCCCTAGGAATAATTATTTCTCCTGAGGCGATCCGATGGTCGCTGACGTAAAAGTTCTGGCTGTTTACGTCAGCGATATTAAAATTAACACAATTAGATAGAAATTGGCTAGAGACATAAATTCGATTAATTCGCCTCTTAATCTGGCCGTCTGACGACTGCCAGGTAGCTGCGAATTGATCATCGTTTTTGCGTCTCCAGACGTCCTCCAGATGGTATCCGCTCACCAGTCGAGCCAGCTGTAATCTGCTGCTGTCACACTGATCAGCGGATCCACCCGAGACGTCCAGATCCACATCCACGACTGAATTAAAATCTCCAGCTATATCAGACAATCATAACAGTCAGTTAGAAAATAAGACAAATTGTTATAAAATTCAGTTCTCTCCTTCGATCTGTTGGGGCAATATACGTTTACCACACAGAATCGAAACCCTTCATAAGCCACAATGATCTTCATAATTCGGCCATGTACATCACTTTCAAACTTGCATATATGAAATTTTTTTCCGTGTCCGAGAATAATTGCCACACCTCTGGCGTTGCTAGATCCGAAGGAAAAGAAGGAGCGATGTTTGTCCTTTTTCAAAAGTTCTTTAGCCCAGCAGGCACTCTCTAAATGTGTTTCTTGTAAGAGGAGGAAGTCGATGTTATTTTCCACTAAATAACCTCGGATCCAGCTCTGCTTTTTTGGCGATCTTCCGCCTTGAACATTTAAGGAGGCAAGTCGAAGAAGCGGCCCCATCGCAAGGAGAGAAAAGCACAAACAGACAAAAAAAAACACCAACAAAAAGCAAAGACAGAAACGGCCCAGTACTACCAAAACAAGCAAACTATCAGCTCTCACTCAGGTTCGTACAATCTCCATCTGAATCCGAGAGCATTATGGATTCAGTGGAGCCTAATAAAATGCTTTCAAGAAGCACAGAAGCAGGTGTGGCTTCAGTGTCCATCTCTGGATGCTCGGCTTTAACAGGAGCAGCTTCCTTAGCCGATTCTTTCAGAAAATCTGTCCTTGGCGACGCCGAAGACAGTTCAAGGTACTTTTAACCGTTTTAGTCTTTTTTGCCGGCGCTGGCGTTGTCTTCCCGGCTACGTTGCCTCTCTTCCCAGCGGCAACAGCAACTTTTTTCTCCACCTGGTGAGGCACCATGGCTGGTGATTTATTTACATCAGTACTCTTGGTGGCTTTTATAGTGGAGGTGGTTGCAATCGGCACTGTAACTGCAGGTTTTTCAGCGCCTTTAACTGTTTCCACAGTAACGGGTGGCGGATTGCCGGTTTCGGCCGTAACTTCGGCTGCTTCCGTTGTCGGCTGACTAATTGGCTGAGACACTTTTTGGCCTACTTTCTTGTTTGCAATCACATCAGTGAATGATCGCACTTCACAATTGCTGATGGTATGCTCAATTCTGCTGCATTTTTTGCAGGCCAACACACAATCTTTCTTAAGATGAGTGCTGACTTTGCAGTTTTTGCACATAATGGCAGTGCATTGAGCTGCGAAGTGCCCTTGCAGCGAGCACTTTTTACACGTGATAACTACTCCTTTATACACCATTATAACGGAGCAACGTGCGATGGTCATGGTATTTGGCACTGTGCGTGCCATGTCCATTACGACGATTCTTGAACCGGTGTAGGCGCCTTTAAAGCGGCCGTCTTTTTTTGTTTCATAATTAACGGAAATAATTTTTCCATATGGCGCTAGAGCGGCAGCGATGACTTCGTTGGCTACCTCAAAAAGGACTCTATGCACCATTATCGTAACAATATTAGAGCCTGCTCTTTCGATGTTGACTTTTTTTCCCCCAACATCCAGCTCTCCAAGCGCTAATAATTGGCTCATTAGATCCATAGAGGCCATCGTGACGTAGAGCTGGTGCCCGTTCCAAGCCTGCATGGCCTTCATGCTCTTATCACCAAACTTATCTCCTATTACACCCAGTGTCTGTAACTGGGATACTCCAGTGGTGGTGCACAACACTGTGAGCGGATAGTTGTTAGCAGATGACATAATTGAGCACTAATCGTATATAAAACTCCAGGAAGATGAGAGTCAACGAAAGTTCTTTTCCAGTGAAAGTTCTAGCACAGGCAGATGCGAAAACTAGCAGAAAACACAGAAACCTTAATCTAAATAATCACTGTAAGCAATATAACTCACCATAAACTGCAGAAAGGGCATTCCCAACGCCCTCACTGATCAAGGCATCCCCAACGCTATTAGTATATACTTAGACTAAAAAACGAGGGGTAGTTACTTCTTTTAGTTTATGATTTTGGAAAAGTACAAGATTAACAGAAATTAAACGCGTTTTAATTCGATATTAAAATAAAGCAACTGACTATAATATTCGATTTTATTTAGTTCTCAAATATAGTTGGTAGATCAGTATATTTAGCGTTAAAAATATTCGTTCACTATTTAAAGTCATGTAACATAGGACTCAAGCATCTAAACCTATCCGTTAGCAATTATTCTTGAAATATCGATAAATATTTCTACATTTCTTTTGTGTTTAAGCAGTAGAAGAAGCATCGCTACGCACATTTAATTCTATACTGGTTGAATAATTGTAATATATTTGGATGAATATGTCGAAAAATATCCAGTACCAGTATTTCTCAAATTGAAATGTATTCTAGGAAGATGCTGCCATCTACTGAGAGATACTCGAACTAGACGTAAGGCGGAGGCCTGATCTTGAAAGGAATAATTCAGGACACTTCATGAAATAATCTTCCGCCACCAATAAATAGCGATTTCCATCATCAGTACTAAGGAGCGGACCCATTACATCAATGGCTATTCTCTGAAGAGAGTCGCCAAAATTATACGTTTGGAGCTTAGTCTTAGAGCCTTTCTTTGCTGCACAAGCCTCACATTGCCTACGCCATCTTTTAAAGTCTGCCCTACTTTTAAACAAATGAAATTTCTTCTGGTGTTCGCTAATGTCTTATTAACAGCGATATATTATAACCTCATCTGTCAGACGATGTGATGGCCTTGCGATGTAATGAACAAAGAAGCTATACTAGGATTACAAGATTTATAGTTTCTTTAACTATGTAATTCTTTTAAATGAAAAAAAAAATACCCCTTCAAGCAGCTGCTTGCCTAGTGGCACTATTATGCACATTTTTCATCGTTAGTTCCTCTCTGGAGCTAGGAAGGATTATCTGCTAACTGATCAGTCGCCCAGTTTGATTCTCTCATCTTCTGTATAGTACACCATAATTCACTTCTAAGGAGTCCCACTACGCCTAATAGTGTTTAGTAGTTGGGCTATATATCGAGATTTGCTCCCAATTAGGTCTTACATTAGATTTTTCAATTAAATCTGATATTGGCTTTGTATCTTCATTGTCTAGTTGGTGCTTCTAATCTGTATTGGGCTCCAGATGTTAGGATTATCACTCTTTTCTTGTGTATCGATATTAACAGTCTTTTGAGCATTATATCATTAGTACCATAATAGTTTCACTCTGTATTATAGCAATGCTTACAGTTGTAAATGCGTGGACGTCTGGAAAGAGCATCTACATTTCTGTGTAGCTTGCCACTTCTATGATCAATAAGAGAAATTGTACTCTTGCACTCGCTGTATTCACCTATTAATTTGTCCAGGGATTTGAAAGTTTAGTTTCCACTTGAGGGCAGCATGATCGGTACGAATGAGAAATTTCTGGCCATAGAGATAACGACGAAAATGTTGCATTGCTTTTATTATTGCTAACAGGAAATTTAGGAGAAATAAAGTTTTGATTAAATTTATATTGCAAGCGACTTTTAAAAACTTTTTGGCAGTATGAAATCCTCGCTGTGTTGATGACTTCCATATATGAATATGTGTTTCGCTATGTGATGGACAAATCTTAATCCATCGTTTACCCAGATACATTGGTTGTCCATTTTTCATCTGAACGACCTTTCTAGATATCTAGAAAGCATTTCGTTCTTCATATATTTCTTCGATACTTCCTATTAAGTGTGAAGCCTTTCCCTATTTACAACGAAGTCCATGTTTTTCTTCCTTTCGTAATATTATTATGAAAATATATTTATTTTTTACAGTATTTTCAGAAGTACGATAAAAAGATTTAAATCAATCACGAATACAATACACTCTTCAATACGAATACAATACACTCTTCAATCAGTATGACATTCCTCGGATTTGGGCGGGGGGGTGGCTTAGTCGGTAGCGCGCCAGGCTCCTAATCTGTAGTTCCCAGGTTCGAGTCCCAGCTGGGTCGGCGTTGAGATTTATCTCCGCAAAATTCCGCGCCCTGCCCACGGTCAGTGGGGGGGACACCGATGGGCTTGGAAAGGCCGCCGTCCGTCGGATGGGACGTTAAGCCGTGGTCCCGTGTGCGGGAGAGCCATACCCTGTGCACTTTAAAGAACACGCTGGATGGCCTTGACGGGAGGCTACCATCTGTCTCCCAACAGCTATTCCAGTGGATCCCCTCCCCAACCTTCTCTGAACCTTCGGGTCCTTGTGACCTGGCCATTTAGCCCATGGTGTGCAAAAAAGTGTCGCTCAGAGGTAAAACAACACAACCCAAATTTCTCGGATTTGCGCTACTCGAGGCATTCCTCCTACACGCTCAACGCTCGTTAAATCAGATGAGCCTGGGGGCCAGGCAACTGGTCCAGCTCCCCAACTTTCTCTGAGCCTTCGGGGTCTTTGTGACCTGGCCATTTAGCCCATGGTGTGCAAAAAAAGTGCTGCTCATTGGTAAAACAACACAACCCAAATTCCTCGGATTTGCGCTACTCGAGGCATTCCTCCTACACACACAAACTTTTGATTGGTTACTTTTCGTCATCAAATATTAATGCATATAACCCACCCTCGTTCCGAAAACCTTCATTTCTTCTTTTGTTCTTTGTCTGGCGTTTACGCTTAATTTTTAACCGCTACGCGTCCATTCTTGAAATAACGTGGATATTCCTAATACATAGCGTTTGTAACATTAAAATAAAGTATCCACTTTTCAATTTCTCAATATAGTTTTAATTTCTATCTTTTCATCGATTTCGGCTTTTAACTATTAATACTTACGACAAAATAACTAACTAATGGAAATCGATTACATTAACAAGACCTATTTTATTCACAGAAAACAAACATTACAAACATTTACAGTCCATATTTATTTTCAGCATCAATCTTTTCTCTCGTTGCACAGAAACCAAATCTCTAAATCACCTACAGCGGAGAGCACACTACTCAACTTCTCCTCAATATCGCTATGATCTAATAAAGGCAAAAGATCTTTACAGTCATATCCTGGAGCACCCATATATTTCTGAGTCGGGTCCCATATGGTGAATGCCTCTATCATAACATTGTAGATGGATTTCAAGTCAGGTCCCATCTTGTAGGTTAACGTACCAGTTGACGCGTTCTTTGTCTTCCTCTTTCAATTTGCACCAACTTTGGAAGCACTTTTGCATACCATCACTCAAGCTACCTGTGGGGAGATTAAATGAACTGATTAGAAACTTTTGGGAAACTATACATATACGGCAGGGTTGGGTGGGGTTGTTTTACCTCTGAGAGGCACTTTTTTCCACACCATGGGCTAAATGGCCAGGTCACATGGACCCCGAAGGCTCAGAGAATGTTGGGGGAGGGGACCCACTAGAACAGCTGTTGGGAGACAGATGGAGCCTCCCGTCAAGGCCATCCAGCGTGTTCTTTAACGTGCACAGGGTATGTCTCTCCCGCACACGGGGCCACGGCTTAACGTCCCATCCGACGGACGGTGCCCTTTCCAAGCCCATCGGTGTTCCCTACTCACCGTGGGCAGGGCGGGAAGTTTTGCGGAGATAAATCTCAACGCTGACCCAGCTTGGACTCCAACCTGGGAACTACAGATTACGAGCTTGGCGTGCTACCGACTGAGCCATCCCCTCCCCTATACGGCAGGGACGGATATAGAAGAAAATCAAAGGAGAGGGGGAAGGAAACACAATCGAGCAGAAAAAATGTAAAGGGGGAGGGCAATACAGTATAATATTTCTACCTCTGCTTCGCAGGTTTAAAAAAAAAATAGCTTAAAAAATTCATGAAATATAAATAACCTAAAAAATTGTTTGCCTCTTTTACCCTTACTTGCATTCTGAAAGGAATAAAGCTAGGGGGGAGTGGAGGATCAAAGGGGTAAGGACTCCTCTGCCCCTACCCCTAGATTCTGCCTGATAAACGGTATATACATCTTTATATATATATATATGTATAATTTATTATACATACAGAGTGTCTCAAAAATATAGGTACAGTCGCTCAAAAAAAGTATCCAAACACTACGGTTGATTACAAAATTCAGAAAAAATATCTGGCAACGATTTTTTTAGAAATTAGTGAACTGGCAACCTTCGTGTCACGTGATTAAAGAATTCAGGATAAATATCTGGAGCGTGTACAGCAACTGTACACGCTCCAGTTACCATTCACAGCAAACTGGAGCGTGTGCAGGTACTGCACACGCTCCAGTTTGCTCTGAACGGTAACTGCACACGCTCAATATTTCCGTGAGTGAGCCCACACGATCTAGTATCAAAATAATATGACCACCTACAGTCGCTCAAAAAAGTATCCGAACACCATGGTTGATTACAGAATTCAGAAAAAATATCTGGCAACGATCTTTTTAGAAATTAGTGATCTGGCAACCTTCGTGTCACGTGACACGAAGGTTGCCAGATCACTAATTTCTAAAAAAATCGTTGACAGATATTTTTTCTGAATTCTGTAATCAACCGTAATGTTCGGATACTTTTTTGAGCGACTGTACAAACTTTTAAGGGAGGTAGATAACATCTAAAGGAATGAGAATTGCATAGGAACCCATAACCAGAAACGTCATGGGAAAGTGGTAGCAGACGTACAAGATCTGAAAGGACACAAGACAGTGATTAATGGGAAAACATTTATTGGACATAATTATTACACATGGCGTACTAGCTGATACATTTCATAATGTTACAGCAGATGCTCGAAGTTTCCACCATGAGATGTCATGCATTCGTGACACCGACGGAGCATTGATTGCTGGATACGGTCGAACACACCTGGAGTTTCTTTGATAGTAGCAGCAGCGCTGACGAGCCTTGCCACGAGATCCATGTCAGACTCCACAGGCGATTCGTACACGGTAGATTTGAGGCCCCCCCTCCCCACAGAAAGGAGAAATCAACGTTCGTTAAATCAGGTGAGCGTGGGGGCCAGGCAACTGGTCCAACATGCCCAATCCATCGTTGCCCAAAAGACATGTTCAAATGCGCACGAGCACCCCTTCCATAATGAGGAGGCGCCCCATCATGTTGAAACCACATGTTGTTTCTCACATCTGATGGAACATGGGCAAGTAAGCCTGGTAGAACCTGTTCCAGAAAGATCAGATACTTCGCGGAAGTCATGCGGGATGGTAAAAGGTATGGCCCGACTAAGCAGTCGCCGACCAAACCTGCCTGCACATTTACTGCGAAACGATGTTGTGCCGCATGGGTGGGCACACCGTGGGGGTTCTCGTGAGCCCACAAATGCGCATTGTGCTGATTGAATACGTCATCCCGAGTGAAACTGGCCTCATCAGTAAACAAAACATAAGCAGGGAAATTCACACTTTGGGCACTTTCTTGGAGATACCACTGCGCAAAACGCACACGTGCAGGATGATCTGCGGGGAGAAGTAACTGAACCCTTTGGAGATGAAAGGGGTGTAAGGACTCGCCGTGGAAAACACGCTATACACTGCAACGAGACACTCCTAAGGCAGAGGCAACGGCACGTGTGCTGGTACTACGATTAGTCTCCACGGCATCCAACTTTCTTCCATGGCGGGAGCACTTTCTTCCATGGCGGGAGCACGTGTCGATCGTGGCCTGCCCTCACTTCTGCTAACTCTTAATGACCCACAATCGCCCAAATTTTGATGCGCATGCGCAAACAAACGGTGGCCCAGTACATGTCTGTGTGGGAAGCGTTCTTGATACATTCGTTGAGCGGCTCGTCCGTTGCCCTCAGCTATTCTATACACTAAGTGCATGTCTGCCAGCTCCCTGTTCGAATACTTTTGCATGCTCTTCGTCAGCCGAGTACCGCTCGAATGAGGAAATCCGAAATTTCCCCTCTAGCGCAGTGATCAACAGCTCCACCTATTGACTTACGGTGACGTTTCCGGTTATGGGTTCCTATTCAATTCTCATTCCTTTAGATGTTATCTACCTCCCCTAAAAGTTGGTACCTATATTTTTGATACACCCTGTATATATACAAGGAGCTTATAAACGTTTAAAGATCAATTTGCTGCTGATAAGAATCTTTGGCTTGATGGCTTGGCTGCCTGACAAATAAGGTAATCTTTGGCATAGCAGACAATTTAGTAACATAATGAAATCACTCTATAGTAACTCTGAGTCGTGTATGAGAGTTCGTAAAAAAATAAGTATCCCATGAAGCAGCTGCTTGCCACAAAGGTCGGACAAGAGCCTGTCAGTTTATATGCCAGAGTAGAAGGTCTGAGAGGATGGCAGGCCCTCAGCAGAAAAACGACACATACATCCATGCCTTACACGGGGCTCGAACCCAGGTCCCTTAGATCACTATCCAAGCACGCTAACCACTCAGATTTCAATAAATATAAATACCCCTCAAGCAGCTGCTTGCCACAGAGGTCTGACAGGAGCCTGTCAGTTTATATGCCATAGTAGTAGGTCTGAGAGGATGGCAGGACCTCAGCAGAAAAACGACACATACATCCATGCCTTACCCGGGGATCGAACCCAGGTCCCTTAGATCACTATCCAAGCACGCTAACCACTCAGATTTCAATAAATATAAATACCCCCTCAAGCAGCTGCTTGCCACAGAGGTCTGACAGGAGCCTGTCAGTTTATATGCCATAGTAGTAGGTCTGAGAGGATGGCAGGACCTCAGCAGAAAAACGACACATACATCCATGCCTTACCCGGGGATCGAACCCAGGTCCCTTAGATCACTATCCAAGCACGCTAACCACTCAGATTTCAATAAATATAAATACCCCCTCAAGCAGCTGCTTGCCACAGAGGTCTGACAGGAGCCTGTCAGTTTATATGCCATAGTAGTAGGTCTGAGAGGATGGCAGGACCTCAGCAGAAAAACGACACATACATCCATGCCTTACCAGGGGCTCGAACCCAGGTCCCTTAGATCACTATCCAAGCACGCTAACCACTCAGATTTCAATAAATATAAATACCCCCTCAAGCAGCTGCTTGCCACAGAGGTCTGACAGGAGCCTGTCAGTTTATATGCCATAGTAGTAGGTCTGAGAGGATGGCAGGACCTCAGCAGAAAATCGACACATACATCCATGCCTTACCCGGGGCTCGAACCCAGGTCCCTTAGATCACTATCCAAGCACACTAACCACTTGGATTTAAGTAAATATAAATTTCCCCTCAAGCAGCTGCTGACCGAGGGCAGGGAGTTTTGTGGAGATAAATCTCAGTGCTGATCCAACTGGTACTCCAACCTTGGAATTGCAGATTACAAGCCTGGCGCGCTACCGACTGAGCCACCCCCACCTCGGTTATAGCCAAAGCTTACCATAATAGGTTACTTAGTCATTACGACAATCGTGGTTTATTTAGAATTGTATGTGAGAAAATATGGGACCATTTAAACAGGCTTTTTGTGAAACTACCAGTGCTCTTATTAGTAAAGTGAGGCAGAGGAGATGACTGTAAGTTCAAAAAAGGTTAATAAAATACGAGTGATAAAGCATCGGAAAAGGAAAGCAAACCAATATATTATATGCAAATAGTTTACCACAATTTTAATGAGCTAATGACGGATGCTTTCGAGTGGATGGGTGGATTTTTGCCAAGATATTTTGAATTCGAAATAAGGTGAAGAGCAAAAATGTTATGTATATAAAGATATAAATAAAGAGATACTTTATTTACTCACGTGTATAATGAAATATAATTAAAAGGAACAAGGTGACAAAACTAATGCGAAGAATTAATACTAAGCGCAGTGTGGCACCAGAAACCAGTTTTACCCCTGCACTGTTGGCTATCATACATAACACAAGGTCACTTTCACAGTCTAGTGTATCTTTGGTCGAAATAAACAAATCAAATGTAGGTACTTCAGAGAAGTGTTGAGTTGTTTTACTTCCAAGTGGCAGTCCTTTTTCACACAATGGGTTAAATGGCCAGGTCAGAAGAACTCCGAGGGCTCAGAGAACGTTGGAGAAGGGGACCCACTGGACAGCTATTGTGAGACAGATGGAAGTCTCACGTCAACGTTCTCGAAGTGGGGTAAGTGTACCTCTCGGGGTTACGCGGTAAAATTTTTGAGGTCAAATGTGAGAGCTGAAAAGTCGCTAGATATATGATATATATAAATGTTTTACTTTATTTCCATTGTTATACTATAACTATAGTTTTATCCATCTATACAAGGGGTACGCTAGTTACTAGTCCAGGAGGTATGTGAAGCATAAAAGGTTGAGAACCACTGATCTAGTTGTTCTTTAATGTGCACAAGATATGGACAAGGCTAACCTGATACATCAGGCCTGGACAGCCTTGAACAAAAAGGAGAGAAGATAGGAAGGAAACTAATGTGCATAAATATTTAATTTTTTTAAGTTTAAAATTAAGCCATTTATTTTAAAACCAGTTACAAAAAAATAATTTATCTCTTAGGATTTTTTTAAAAGCCGTCCCGTGGCCGAGTGGTTAGCGCGCTTGGCTACTGATCTACGGGACCTGGGTTCGAGCCCCGGTTAAGGCATGGCTGTTTGTGTCGTTTTTCTGCTGAGGTCCTGCCATCCTCTCAGACCTACTACTATGGCGTATAAACTGACAGGCTCCTGTCAGACTTCTGTGGCAAGCAGCTGCTTGAGGGGATATTTATTTTATTTTTTAAATTAGGATTTTATAAAATATTTGAAAATGTTATAAAATGAATTTTCAAATTTTTTAAAATGGACAACCACTAGTGAATTTTTAGAAGGATAATTATAATTATGATTGGAATATTTTTTTCAAAATTAGGACTTCCGTCACTGTAGTGTCCAGACATTTTGTACCGAGTTGGCATTGTTATGGCTCTCCTAGCACACGGGACCATAACTTATAACGTCGCATCCGACGGACGGCGGCCTTTACAAGTCCATCGGTGACCCTTCCTGAGTGAAGAGAGGGCGGAGAGCTTCTGCCGAGATAAATCTCAACGATCGCTCAGATGGGACTCTAATCTGCGAACTGCAGATCAGGAGTCTCTGGCACTACCGACTGAGCCTTCGTGTCCCTCGATATGCTTTGGAGGAGCAATGGAGATTACTGCCAACAGAGATGCTGAACAGGCTTATCAATAGCATGAGACATCGCTGCGAGTTCTGCATAGTGGTTATTTCCAATTATTGTTTTGGACATATGGTCTATGCAATAAATATTTGAGACTCTCCTGCGCACGAAAAGGAGAAATTTGATTAAAATCAGAAGTGTGTTTTCTGAAAGAAATATCACGGTAGCAATACTTCTAAGAGAAGGTAACCCTTCTCTTGGAAGTATCCTAATCATTCCGTCACAAGTTCCGTATTCATAGAGACATTAATCCGAAGAGAAATATTCGCAGTAGGATGAACTGTTGAGGTAGGAGAGGCCGAACTAACAGAAAATTGTCTTTCAGAAAGACTTTAGAGTTCATTAATAGCAAAACTTGCTCTAATTCAAACACTCGTCGACGCCTTTTCCACATCAATATAATATTTTCTTTGTACACTTTTTATGAAAAAGTTCAAACCCATTGTTTAGCACCCTCAGATCCCACTGTTCAGGAGCATTAAGAATTAACTTAATTTCTACCATTTCACTTTATTTCGTATTGAACATATTTGAAGGTTAAATTTCTTGTTTTAAATCACTCCATAAGATGGCATCGATTTATCAGGGAAAAAAATTTTATCTTTTCTCCCTTATTCGATAATATTTTCAGAAACAATATTTTTTTTCAATTAACTTACTACTGGTTATATTTTACATAAAATATTTCCTTTAAATGAAAGTTGTACAAAATTTTGCTGCCGCTAATTAAACATCAAAATTAAATTCAAATTTTTTTTCTGTTTAATCCACTACTGTCGATGTAATAATTTCTAACTAATTTAGAAAGGATGTACTGTAGTGTATCTAAACGTTTGAAAACAAAGAATAATATAGGACCTAGTGTTAAAACTGCGAGCCAGTTATGGCCCACAAAGATTGACAATCCAACACCCGAAATGCCTGACGAACTAGACAATTCAAATCAATGTTTTGACAAATATATTTTTGCATTTGCCGAGGAAAGAGCACATACACATTTCTCATTTTAGTATAACAGTACATGTGATCATTCTTTATTTTGAAAACAATGTGTTTTATTCACTTATTTAAAATACTGTCTTTCTACGTTATATTCGAATAAATAATTTTTTTTGAAAATTTCCAATTATCGTTTTTATTCGGCCTTCCCAGTGAATTTTAATGCAACATGTAAATCTTTCAATGAGGGTGTTAAATACACTTAATTATGAGCCACATTAAGATTTTAAAAGAAAAAGATCATGTAAAATTCGCTAATATGATCTGCAGATAAGAACGTTTAATGATCTCTCGTTTAGCACATTTGTATTGGATCAATTTTAGAATCTGGGAACAATTTCATTAATTCGATCACAAATAATAAATTTTTACTACTTTCTCGTTTCTAAAACGGTTGGAAAGATAATATATATATGTCTCCTAAAAAAATTATATACTACAATTAATCACACTTAGAAATGCTAAAAATGTTTAAAGATAGAAATTCATCATCATCATCATCCTCAAGCAGCCATGGGCTACGGAAGTCCAACCAGACCGTGCAATTTAGTTCTCCAAGCAAGTCTGTCCTGAGTTACATCAACTGCATCTGGCCACTGCACACCAATTCTAACAAGGTCCCGTTTGACATTGTCAGCCCACCGCATCCTAGGTCTCCCCTTCTTTCTGAGGCCTTTAGGCACACTGTTCATAACCCTATTCGTCAATCTATAATTATTCATACGGGCAACATGGCCAGACCAGCGGAGGATCTCTCTGCACAATATGCTGCTTAAAAGAGTTGCAGACTCCTTTGCCTAACCTCATCATTAGTTACAAAGTTGAACCATCTAATGCCCAAGATACTGCTTAAGCATCTGGAATCAAAAGCATCTAGTTTCCTGTTATCTTGTTTACAAAGTGTCCAAGTTTCACTACTATAAGTAACCCTAGAAAGAACCAAACATTATAAAGTCTAATTTTAGTCTTTAGGTGTATACGCCTATTTTAGTCTTTAGTGTATACGAAATTACTTGAGAGAAATATATTAGAAAAAAAACAATCATTATTAATAACTCTTTATAGTCGGATATATCTGTCGGAATGGTTTTGAACAAAATATACATTGTTTTGAAAACATTTATTGCTTACCACCTATCATTTTTTTTGTACCATTTAAATATGAACTTGCAAAGCGTCTATCTATTAACGAAAAACATATTTTTAAAACAAGGTGTATGAATAAAATAGCTAATATAGAAAACTGCTATACATTATTGCATTTATCATGCTACCATATTTTACAAAGCCATCACTGTCAGGATCGCCATTTTGGCGGCAGTGCCTACCCTCCTGGCGATATAGCGCCAGCGGCAGAGCAAGTTTTCAGAGCACAATGAAGAAAGGCGACAAGAGTCGTCCTGGCACGGCGATCGTGTTCGAACACTATTGGCCGAGACACCGTAACGTTCCCCGAAGGACACGTGACATCATCCGGCGGATGGTTCAAAAAACTGAGACTTGCGCGCGGACCACGAAATTGTCCGGATGTTAGACTGTTCATTGGCAGCTCGTTTTAAGCTTTGTCTGTATCTAGCGGTGGGACCCCTGAGGCTCATTATAGCCTCTGTTATATTCGGCGAGTGACTGTACCTCGTGGGCAGTCACTGTATGTATATAGTTATAGTGTTTGTAAATATAAAAAAGTGTACATATTTGAAATACATGAGTTTGTGTATTCGTCCACTTGAGTGATTATCCTGACAAGATAAGGGCAGGTTCCCGTCTACAACGCTCTCAGACACATAGGTAGTAAAAGAACTCAGCCCAGACAGGCAGAGTAAGAGTGCTGTCGACATACATATATTAATATGAAAGGACTAAAATATACGGGGTTAATTATAAGAAATAAAAATAAGTAGGTTATAAAAATAAAATAAACGAAGGTTGCTTTAGGTAGAAAAACGCGTATTATAGAGAAATAAAAAAATACGTAGGTTGTAAAAAAAACGTAAGATAATAAAGAATAAAAAAAAAAATATGTTAATATAAATGCATGAAATATAAAACTCGCACGTTGAACTCTAAAGAAATAGAGAGATACGTAATTTATAACGATCGGTTATCCCACACTTGAGGCACATCTAAGTCACCTCATAATTAACCAGGCGTAGTCGAGTGCGTTAGCGTACAGCTCCTGATCCCCATTTAGCTGGTTCAAATCACTGTGTGGTAAGGAATACTTTTTATATAAATAGAGGAGATGCACTAAAAATAGTACGGACGTTACGATGGCACCACAATTAGATTAAATGCGCATAGAGAAAACTGATTTACCACGCGATGGGTCAACAAGGGGTGTTGTGACGTGTGGATTCAAAACGGCGGATCTGGACTTGGAAAAAATTACGGATGAGGGTAGAAATCATGGTACTTATTCTGGTAAACGGTGGGGGAGGATTAAAAAAAGTGGGCGGAACAATTGATAAGGGGTTGATTAAATACGGGACGAAAGTGTGGACCTGTCCGAAATAACCGGAAATTAGTAATGTAGCTGAAAAAAATGACTAATGACCTAGATATGTAAGACATATGTCGAGATCGGTTGTGTGCGTGGCCGTAATCGTGACCATTGGGACTTTTCAAGGTTAAAACCGTACAGGGAACAGTACCACTACTTATAGGGGAGCAATTATTTTCATCTCCCCCCTTATTTTAGGGGGAAAGAAAGCATGGGGGTCAATGTTTCATCACCTATGACATTCCCAATGTCAAAAACTTTCATTCGACGTGGGCTTGTTAGTTTCGGCCTTCCCGTTCTGGAGATAAAACTTAAGAATTGTTTTAACATTTCCCTTTTTTCAGGGTGATTTTTTATTGCCTATGACCCTCCCCGTGTCACAAGCTTTCATTTGGCCCATAAATCGTTACGTTTCTCCAACGCGTTCGAAAAATAGGTGAAAACACATTTCGTGAAATCCACAAAACGACCAACCCACAAATGTCAGAGCAAAAAGCAATAGGAAGATAGCCAATGAAAATAATGATGCCCTTAATGCTAATATAAATATCTAAACTATAACTGTTTTTTCTCGCATTGTCACACTTAATGAATGATTAAATTTGTGTAGTTAACAAAAATTTCGAGAATTGCTTCATTGAAAGCCACCATGGAAAACATTTGTAATTACTGACGTGGAGTAGTCGGTAGAAAATACTATTCAAGAATGAGAATAGTGAAACTATGCTAAATTCTAAATTCAGAAAACAAACCTTACCTATGCATATTCACCGAAGACTCAAAATATTATGACGACCTGCCTAATATGATGTTGGTCTTCCACGTGCCGCCAAAATAGTTCTTACCCGGTGAGGCGTGGACGCTACAAGATTTGTAAAGGTGTCTTGTGGTAACTGGTACGAACACGTTACCAGCAGCTACTTTAACTATTCTAAGTTACGTGGTTTACCCCACAGATCGGATATGTTGTTCTGACACAAACCACAGTTGTTAGATTGGATTAATGTCTGAAGAATTTGTAGGCCAGGGCAATACCTGGAAGTCTTCCTCATGTTCCGCAAACCATTCTCGAACATCCCGGGCAGTGTGGCGTGGCACATTATCCTGCTGAAATAAAGCACTACTAGAGGGAAATACCGTTACTATGAAAGGATGCACCTGGTCTGCAATGATATTTAGGTAGGTGGTATAGACGTCATAGTTTCCTGAACATGAATGACTAGACATAGGGTTTCCCAGCTATCATTGCCGAAAACATTACACTACCTCCATCTGCTTGTTTTCGTCAAATGGTGCATCCTGGTGCCAACGAAGGCGTAGGACTACTTCTCAGCAGAAACGCTAGTGATGCTCTTCTAGGATACGAGTTCACTAATGAAAGGTTTCTTACAGCAAAATTTCAGACAAGCATTAAAAACTTGAATGCTATCTGCTGCTGTGCCCCCACTGAGGATGCTGATGAGGATGAGGATAAGGAGGGTAGATATTATAGACAACTTCAGCATATTTTGAATTCTATCAAGGAAGTAGATATTACCCTTGTTCTAGGTGATTTCAATGCCCGAGTTCGTGCTTACTCTGACCTTTGGGGAGGAGTGATACGCTCTTTTGGTATTGGCAGCTGTAATGGCAATGGTCAGCGAACGTCTCTACAGGTAAGTAAACTCAATGGTTTTAAAATAACTAACACTTATTACAAACACCGCGAATGGGTTTCACCTGATAGGCTGCATAAAGATATGATTGATTATATATTAATTAACAACAAATGGGCTAGTTCTGTTAGGAATACCAGGTCATTTAGGTGAGCTGAAATTTGATCTGATTATTACCTTGTTAAAAACGTCTTGCAACTTAAATTTAAAATCTGTTGTGCTAGCGTTAAAAAATTTACCTTTAATACCGAAGCTCTGAAACAACCAGTTATAGCTAAAGCTTACTATGATAGGTTACTTAGTCGTTATGACAGTTGTAGTTTGCTTACCACTGAAGTTGAGGAAGAATGGACCATTTTCAACAGGATTTTTTTGGAAACTAATAGTACCCTTTTAGGAAAAAAGGAGATGAGGAGGCAGAATTATTTGAGTGATAAGGCACTTGAGTTTATTTCAGAAAGAAAAATGCCTTTAATTAATATCCTACTACTCCTAATAGAGAGCATTACAGAGAGTTTAAAAAGCATGTAAAGGATCAGTTTGCTGCTGATCAGAATATTTGGTTTGATGGATTGGCTGACAAAGCCGAGGAAGCAGTAGACAGAACCACAGCACAGAGATGTACCAGGTAGTTAATGTTTTGTGTGGCAGAAAACGGGAAGGTATACATGGATTGAAGGATAAACAAGGTAAGGTTATAGAAGGTGAGGATTTTAACATGGCTAGGTGGGCTGAGCATTTCAGTGATGTTCTAAACAATGTAGTTAGTTCTACTCGCATTGTTTGCAATGATGATAGATGCATTGGTGGCTTTAACATTGGCCCTATAACAGAATCTGAAGTTATTTTGACTATTTCTAAACTTAAACTATATAAAACCCCAAGGTTAGATGAAATTACTACGGAAATGCTTAGAGCTGGGAATGTTTCGGTTACCACTTGGATGACTGAAATTCTGAATATCTTTTACGATAAAGGCATGGTTCCTAAGGATTTTACCAGAGCTATTATCCCTATTTTCAAAAAAGGTGATCGCAGTTCTTGTGATAACTTAAGGGGTATCAGCTTACTGTCTGTTCCAGGTAAAATTCTTTCCATGATTGTGCTTAATAGAATTAAGAATCTGGTTGACAGTCAATTGCGTGATGAGCAATGTGGATTCAGAAGTGGTAGGGGATGTGTGGATCAGATATTTTCACTTAGGCAGATTCTTGAGAAATGTTTAGAATTTCAGAAACCTTTGGTTGCTAGCTTTGTTGATTTCAAAAAGGCTTGTGACTCTGTTGATTGTCATAATTTGTGGTTGATTGTGAGATCATATGGTATACCAGACAAGTTAGTTAACATAATGAAAGCTCACTATATTAACAGTGAGTCGCGTGTGAGAGTTGGTAAGGCTTGTAGCAATTGGTTTAGCATTACTTTTGGTGTTTGACAAGGGTGCATTTTGTCTCCTTTTCTCTTAAGCTGGTTATTGATTATGTTATGCGAAATTCACTACATGGGAAAGATTTTGGCCTTAAATGGGCTGGAGATACGAAAATTTCTGATTTAGATTATGCTGATGATTTAGCCCTTTTTGCAAATGATGTTGATGAGATGAACTCTTTCATTCGAGCTGTTGATGAGACTGGTAGTAGAGTAGGTTTTGTTATAAACAGAGAGAAAACTAAAGTGATGAAAATTGGTCAGGCAGGCTGTGATTCAGTTAATCTGAATGGTTGCAGTCTTGAGCGGTGTCACAGTTTAATTATCTTGGGAGCTATGTAACAGATAATGGTGATGTGCGGCATGAGATTAACAGGCGAATAGGGATTGCTGCCGGGACTTTTAAGAATCTTTGGAGAGTGTGGAGAAATAGGCGTATAACCTAAAGACTAAAATTAGACTGTATAATAGTTTGGTTCTTTCTAGGGTTAGTTATGTTAGTGAAACTTGGACACTTTGTAAACAAGATAACAGGAAACTAGATGCTTTTGATTCCAGATGCTTACGCAGTATCTTGGGCATTAGGTGGTTCAACTTTGTAACTAATGATGAGGTTAGGCAAATGAGTTTGCAACCTCTTTTAAGCAGCATATTTTGCAGAGAGAGACTCCGTTGGCTTGACCATGTTTCCCGTATGAATAATTATAGATTGACGAATAGCGTTAGCGTATGGATATGGCGTAGAATTGATTTAATTTCAGTTTTTTTTTTTTTAGGTTTTCGGAGCTTTGCGTACCGGGAACACATTAAATTGTAATAAGCAACCATTGGCAAGGTCTATGCGATTAAAAAATACACACGGACTGTATTCACTATGTCCTTCTCTAAACCATCATTCTGCTGCTCGAAAAAATATCAGGTGAATCAAGTTTAATAATATTCATAAAGTGTTTGTGGTTCGTTTATAAATTCCTTCAGGTAAGTAACTTTGTAGTGAATAATTAATTAACCGTAGAGGTAATCTAATTTTCCACTTTTTAGCATGAGAGTTATGAAATTTCAACCGAGAACTTACTATACAGCACATTAATCTGATTATGGGATATAAATTTTATAGTTAAACGCTATTTGTCGCTGTCGACCACAAACGACCCCTTTCATTTCGGCTCGGATTTTTTAAAGCTCGCTCAGTAAAACTAATGGTTGTCCGAGGAAAAAAAATTCTTTGCTTAAATTTTGATTTCTTCATTTTGCTATTCGTCGTTACAGTATGCGTAGAAATATTTCTATATCGTAAATGATCAAACGGCAGTATTTTTATGTACAGCTTTCAGATCTATTTGCCCATTATCGTGGACGAAGTTTGAAACCAACATCTGATATTCGCAACAGATATATCGAGCTGATAGGGTGACGTACCGACCCCAAGAAATATCAACTTGGCGATAAAAATATAATTTACCCACTACTCGGAAATGCATTGTTCAGAGCTAAGAAGAAGGTAATGTACAGTACAGCGAAATGTGTAATAGAAGCGTTAGATTTAACCACAGGGTTGTCCTTTGGGTACACAGGAAAAAGCGTTCTTTACCCCTAAGGACAAAGTTGCCTATGACATACGTAAGAGATTCACACCTAGCCTCGATCTAGGAATTTCTCGTTGGACACCACAGGGAAACGCGTTCTGTGAAAGCCACCTAGTTACCGCCTGTCTGGACAGCCTTCAACAAAAAGAGCGAAAATAAATATGCCTAAACAAAAAATTCCTTTCATTGGTTTACGATAAGTTAAAGTTAATTTATTTTAATAACATTCAAAATAATTTACTTATTGAGATTTTATTTAAATATTTCAGAACATTATAAAAATATTTACCGAAATTAAAAAAAGAAATAGCTACCAGTTAATATTTTAGGATTAGAAGTATTTCAAATTATACACTTTGGTTTCGAAAGATCTTATAGAAATTATTGTGGCAACACTTGGACATACCAGAGATGACGTGACGTCCGTGTTTTCGCGGATATCATTTGTAATTCTAATTTACCTGCTGAAATAATAATTCCACTTTCTCACTGGCATACAACTAAAGATTATTTTTAACCATTCCAGCTTCCGTAACCATTTAAATAATAAAACAATATTTTTGAAATCCGATATTTAAAAAATATTGGATTATGATCTTTAATTTATCATCAGTGACATTTTTCCATTAAATGCATATTTTAGAGCTTCCAAGTAACGTTTCTCACTGGCATAACAAGGAAATTCTGTAGCAGTTCGGTAAGGTACCTGAAAAGCATAGGAAATGAATAATGTCCGCATTACGAGCCAAAATAAAGTGGTCGACACCGACAAATAGCGGTTAACTATCAATTTTTTATCCCATAATCAGAATAATGTGCTGCATACTATTTGTCGGTTCGAAACCGACCGAAATTTCATAGCTCTTAGGCTAAAAAGTGTAGAATTAGATTACCTCTACTCTAAACTAATTATTCACTGCAAAGTTACTTACCTGAAGGAAAATATAAAAGAACCGAAAACACTTCACGAATATTATTTAACTTGATTTAGCTGATACTTTTCGAGCAGCAGAGTTGTGGGTTACAGAAGGACAGGCCGACGGTATTTATCAAACGCACGGGCCTTGCCTATGGCTGCTTATTATACTCAAATCTGTTCGCGATAGGCAAAGCTCTGATAACTACAAACTCTCAAAAAAGGATATCTTCTTCGCCATATTTTAATAGCTAACGCGGCAAATGGAACAGCGAGAAAAGCGTCCGACGATTTCAATAATAGGCGAATGACATCTGACAGTGACGATTGAGAATGCATTGTTTGCAGAATCGCAAGGAAGTGACATTTCCATTGTTTCGTATTCCCAACAGAGGGGTTTGTTTACTCTTCCGCACTTAGGTTTTTCGATACCTTCTATACCAAATTTACTAAAAATTATTCTTTTAATCTAGTGCCTCTTTCAAAAGTTTTTCGGATTCACCGTGAGTATCTTAAATATCTCTTTTCGGGGAGGAAAGACAATAAGCATCACAAAGGCGCGAGTCTGCTTCTCAGCAGACACGCTAGTGATGCTCTTCTAGGATAAGAGTGCATTAATGAAAGGTTGTTTACAGCAAAATTACAGACAAGCGTTAAGGACTTCAATCTTATCTACTGTTATGCTCCCACAGAGAATGCCGATGAGGATGAGAAAAAAGGTTTTTACAGACTCCACACTGTCTCCCAAACACTGGTCCTCATACGAGCTTCCATTTCAAAGGAAATTCTAATTCTTTGCTATCCGAACATGTAGTAATTAGTAAATTTCTTCTATTTTGACGGGAAAGAAAACGAAGGCTGTTAGTTTTATGGGCAGCAGTGTTACCTACCTAACGAGTTTCAGACATGGAACTTGTTCCGTTCGGGCCTCACGTTCCTAACATTTAACATAACTGGGCCGCATGTAGAATAAGAAATAAACTTTTTTTTTTTTTTTTTTTTTTGGGAGGGGGGGGCTTTTATTTCCTGCATAGGTCAACCATGAGTTAACTTCACAGCGACTTTGCAAACCTGTTGGTGTTCCCTTTTTCATTCGCAGAACAACGGGTTAAGTGTTGTTTCTATTGCTACGTGCATGTAAAGACTTTAAGGAGACCTAAAAAATTGTGCTGATAATTTTTGATATTAACTATTATGGAAATACTTAAGGAAATTTTTCAGCGTAAGCACTAATTTTTTTTTTCAAATTGAAACCTACCGGTTTGGTTTTAAAGAAAATAAATATATAATGAATTCTAATTTTTATTTTTAAAACTTGAACGTGCCTGTAATATATTATGCAAAATCCGTTGGCAACGCTACGAAACAGTGCTGCTGAAGTCATCTCGGTGTTTTTGCTAGTTTATCATTAACCCGTATTCACAGGCAGCACTAATTTTAGGAGTTGATTTTCATGCTGCCATTTGTCTTCGTAACCACTCTATTATGAGTAACATTTATATCAAATGAATACTTAAAGATTTTCATATCTATTTTTTCATATGCACTGTATTTTTTTTAAAGGTTTACTTTTTTACACGGTTTTCTCGGAAACCTATCAGAAACAGAATTGGGTGCATTGAATTAGATTATTCCTATTGTTTATTAAGAAGGATTTATTTTTTTTAAAGTTGAGTGCTTAGCGCACTTGGCTACTGATCTAAGAGACCTGGATTCGAGTCCCGGGTAAGGCATGGCTGTTTTGTGTCGTTTTTCTGCTCAGGGCGTGCCATCCTCTCAGACCTTCTACTATGGCATATAAACTGACAGGCTTTTGTCAGACTTCTGTGGTAAGCAGCTGCTTGAGGGGGTATTTATTTGTTATTAAAAGTTGAGGAACATCCTGAAACAAATTTTAGAGAATATAATAGCAGGAATTGGATTCAAGGAATTAAATTAATTAACCTTATTCGTGACGGAAATGCAAATTACGAAACAAAAGGCGTATCCGGTTTAACAATTCGAAAAGCATTGTTGTGTCGTCGATTATTTAGCGTACGATCTGTTTTCTTCCTTTCTCTTTAATCGTGAAACGAACAATGCAACATTTTACTAGTGAATATAAAACTTAGGTTTTCAACTTAAATAGATTTAATTGGTTATTTAGATATGGTTATTTGTGTATTGGTATATGAATTTCCCGTGAGTCTTCGAAACGACACTTAGGAGTCATTTCCGCCGATAAGTTTAGTCGAAATAGGATTTCCTCAATTACAAATAGTTATGGAATACAACGGACACCTTTATCACGGCATGATACTGTTGCATGAGAGTTCACTTAGTGAACTCTCATTACGACGGATGTTATGCAAATATGCCTTTACACAAACCATCCGTGTTCGCCTTTCTAACCGATATAA
Organism: Ryuthela nishihirai; assembly: GCA_038380435.1. Classification (NCBI taxonomy): domain Eukaryota; kingdom Metazoa; phylum Arthropoda; class Arachnida; order Araneae; family Heptathelidae; genus Ryuthela; species Ryuthela nishihirai. The sequence goes on from JAWZYU010000084.1 coordinate 214,045, forward strand.
CGATGGGGTGTTTAACGTAAATTAATCAGAACTTTGAGTGTAGTGGGAATCGACCCTGGGAATTGTATATTCCTTTCATGTAGCAATACCTAACGTTCCACCCCTTCACTTTAATGAAAGAACTCCTGATACTAGGTCTTTTGCTGGCATTCGTAATAACAAGACGGAAGACCGATTAATACGAAAGCAGATATCGTTATTTCGCGATGACGTATAATATATACGCAACTGCGGATCTCAACGCTGTCACAGGTGCTACTCTAACCAGAAAAGAACTGCACACGAAGAGAAATCATAGCAGTTATTCATTCCTTATCGCAAAGAAAATGCGAGCGCTGGGGTAGGGATGGGTAAGTTAGTAGCGCTCCCGGCTCGTAATCTGCAGTTCCCAGGTTAGAGTCGCCACTTGGTCAGCGTTGAGATTTATTTATCTCCGCAAAACTGCTCGCTCTGCTAACGGTCAGCAGAGGACACCGATAAGCTTGGAAAGGCCGCCGTCCGTCGGATGGGATCTTAAGACGTGGCACCTTGTGCGGGAAAGCCATACCCTGTGAACGTTAAAGAACTCGTTGCATGGCTTTGACGGGAGGCTACCATCAGTCTCCCGACAGCTGTTCCAGTGAGGCTCCTGCCCAACCTTCTCTGAGCCTTCGGGGTCCTCGTGACCTGACCGTTTAGTCCATTGTCTACAAATAAAATGCCGATCACAGGTAAAACAATCAATTCTGAGCTTCTAAAAAAAATAATTCTAAAAAAAATAATTCTAAAAAGAAATCAATTCTGAACATTTAAAAGAATCCACCTAACAAAGATCTTTAACGTTATTCGTATTCATCACAACGCACTCCTCCTATTAGATTCTCTAAAAATTGTTTCAGGATGTTTCTCAAGTGTAAAATAATTCATTTATACTACAGAAAAGGAATGATCTAAATAAATACACCTAATTCTGTTTTAAATTTTTACACGGTAAATAGGTTCCCGAAAAAACCGTGTAAAAATATTCTAATACAAAACACAGTGCATATGAAAAAATAGAATATGAAAATAGAATTGGTTCCAGACGTGAAAAAAACATACCCCCTCAAGCAGCTGCTTGCCACAGAGATCTGATAGGAACCTGTCAGTTTATATGCCATAATAGAAGGTCTGTGAGGATGGCAGGACATCAGCAGAAAAACGACACATACATCCATGCCTTACCCGGGACTCGAACCCAGGTCCCTTAGACGTGAAAACCGAATACAAATGAGTTGTTTTCAAACAAGTCGTATCAAAATCTTGAAGTCTTTATTTCATTTTTATTAATTTTAACACATCTTTAATTTTATAAACTTAGAAGTTTTCAAATTAAAACTACCGGTTTGGTTTTAAAAAAATAAATATATAAAGAATTCTTAAACATTTTTTTTTATCTTAGTCGTGTTTTTTATCTCAGTCGGTAGCGCGCCAGGCTCGTAATCTGTAGTTCCCAGGTTCGTGTCCCAGCTGGGTCAGCGTTGAGATTTATCTCCGCAAAATTCCCCGCCCTGCCCGCGGTCAGTAGGGGACACCGATGGGCTTGGAAAGGCCTCCGTCCGTCGTATGGGACGTTAAACCGTGGCCCCGTGTGCGGGAGAGCTATACCCTGTGCACGTTAAAGATCACGCTGGATGGCCTTGACGGGAGGCTACCATCTGTCTCCCAACAGCTGTTCCAGTGGGTCCCTTCCCCCAACTTTCTCTGAGCCTTCGGGGTCCATGTGACCTGGCCATTTAGCCCATGGTGTGCAAAAAAGTGCCGCTCAGAGGTAAAACAATTTTTTCTTCAATAGAAATATTTTTTCAGAATTAAATTCAAATGGGAATTTTTAAAAAGGCGCCGTGTGAACCGCGTTACATCAAAATAAATCGTGTAAATAGGGAATTAAAATTTCTTTTCTGATCTGTGTTAAATCAAAAACGTGTAAAAAAAATAATATACTTGATTGAGATTCAAATTTGTCACTCATTAACGTAAACTGATTGCATTCTTGCCACCGTAAGTAAGCACCTCAGCAGAAAAGCAACACACATCAATGCCTTACCCTAGGTTCGAACCCAGGTCTTTTAGATCAGTAGCCAAGCGCGCTAAGCACTCAACTTTAAAAATAATAAATATAAATTTCAGAAATATAATAATAATTTCAGATAGGTTCCCGAGAAAACCGTCTAAAAAAATAAACCGTTAAAAAAAATACAGTGCATATGAAAAAATAGATATGAAAATCTTTAAATCTCCTAAAATTAGTGCTGCCTGCCTGTGAATACGGGTTAATAATAAGGTAGCAAAAATACCGAGATGACGTCAGTAGTACTGTTTCGTTTGTGTTGCCAGAAGATTTTGTATAATATATTACACGGAGTTAAAGTTTTAGAACAATATGTGGACCAGTGAAAAAACAAAATGAAAAATCGGAACATTTATAGCATGCATTTATACCAAATGCAACACTCATATGAATTGTATACAGTTGTATGAAATTTAAAAACAAAAACCTGATTTATTAACCCTTCCAGTGTCCAGAACCTATATATCCGTTTTTAGTACAATAAAAGAAAACAATCTAAAGAAAAATAAAAATTTCCATTTTAAATTTTGTTAATAGATATCTTATAAAAATATGTAATTTAAGCTTGATACATAATATTTTCTTTTTTATTTGATGCATATTTTATTAAGCTATGACATAAATAATTTGTTAAAGCCATCTGTTTGCCATTTCTTACAAGTTATATAAGGTATTGCCAATTTGTTAACATTCCTCTGATAAAGGAAAACGATTTAAAAAAAATTGCCGTTTTAAATTTTGTTAATATATATCTTATAAAAATATGTAATTTAAGCTTGATAAATAATATTTTATTTCTTTATTTGATGCATATTTTATTAAACTATGACATAAATAATTTGTTAAAGCAATCTGTTTGCCATCTGTCAATCAAAGTTCTTAGCGAAACAAACCGGGCAATCCAAAAAATATTCCATCGCTAATTAGAAATATTTCATATTTATTAACCTACAACTCTACGAGGAATCCTAATGTCATCCGCAGCATATTTTCGACGCCTGCAATCGAAATCAACGAAATTTGTGCGTGGCGCTGTGGCAACGTGCATGGCGCTAATGAAAAAAAGGAAAGGCGATGTAGCAGGCAGGCAAAAGGAAAAGGCGATGCGGAATGGAAAAGGTGGCGGGAGAGAGTAGCAGGAAATCCGGAAACCAAACGCATGCAGTGGAAAAGGACAAAGTGGGTTCACTTTCTTTTTAATGGTTGCCCTAATAAGCCTATTCGCCGTCCCGTGGCCGGGTGGTTAGCGCGCTTGGCTATTGATTTAAGGGACCTGGGTTCGAGCCCCGGGTAAGGCATGGCTGTTTGTGTCGTTTTTCTGCTGAGGTCCTGCCATCCTCTCAGACCTTCTACTATGGCATATAAACTAATAGGGTCCTGTCACTCCACTGTGGCAAGCAGATGCTTTACGGGGTATTTATTATTTATTTTATTATGTAATAGAAACTAATACTTCATTTCACAAGTTCTCTTACCCATTCATCTTCATTAATCCATAGCACATTACTCAATTAATCATTCACTTTAAAAACAAATAAAATTTACAACAAATTCAATTTTTTTTTCTTAGATCTCTCTAAACTGATTCATTCTACAACTACATTCTTAAAACAATAATTAGACTAAGACAGTGAAGATATTATCTCACTCACACAGTACCCGTGATTTCTACCACTTCACACAACCATTGACTAAAGTAAATTTCTTTACATTTACTCAAATAGTGGTTGAATTTCATATCAACTTCATTCCATAAACAGTTTTTCATATATATCACTACCACATCAAGCTGCTCCAAAACAACAGAACACTCAATGCTATATTATATTACTGCCATTACTATACAACTTTGCTATGTCTGTAATTGCCAGCAAACTAGAATGAAATCATTCTTTCAATGACTCGTATCCGATTTCTACAAAATATTCTCACTGAATCCACTACATTCATATCGTACTCCTGTAACTTTCAATGAAAAATGAACCATAAAACTTTTAAACTACTCGCAGTTATCTAGAACTAACTAAACCACTCAATTAAAGGTAACGTTGCAAGAAGTTGCAATCATAGACTACGTTTATGCCTCGAAAATTATAGTTTTTTTTTTCTTTTCCGTTGAATTGCATTTTTTATCACACACAAGTTAACTATGCTGTGTATGTCCATGCTTGCCTGCAATATTGATTAAAATCAATTTTTTTCTACAGTTTTCTCTTCCTGTGTCAACAGAGCAATCGTTAATACTAAGTAACACTCTTGAAAAATATCAGTGTGCATGAATTTATCTAATATCTGTTACCATTCACACTTAATGACCCATTTCTACCAGTATTTTGTGCACTACACTACTGGATTCCAGAATGTTCAGAAGAAAACAAACAAGATCACTATTGAAATTCTGTCATTTGGAAACACGACATCAGTGATTCAACATGTGGTTTCACTCATTATCTAATTTATATCTTTCTATTTCTTATATCTCCTAAAACTTTTCTCTTTCACTATGTATACATACAGCACCACGACTCATGAAGTGGTGTTTTCAAATTTAGTTTAAAAGAATTTAGATTTCACTAAGGAAATATTTGGTTCAAATATATCTATACCTTCACCAATGTGATATCCACTACAAACAATAATTACCACCACCATCGTTTTCCCTTTTACATTTCCCTAACAGTATTCTTCATACGTCACAGAGTCATATCTGAGACACTAATACTCATGTAAAAAGAAAACGAAACAGTTTGGTTTCGTATAAATGTCAAGTGTGAGTATCATCCCCGAATGCACCCAACAAAAATTACTACTGATTGAAACTGCCACAGTTTTATATTTACATGTAGGTGAGTCGTTGTGCACAGAGGTAACTTCAATCCAAAGAAAGATACATCATTCAAAACTTATAGATTCTGTTAAGTGTTTTAGTATTCCAAAATTTTAATGCTATGTAGTGTGAAAACCCAAAGAATAATATCAGGTGTACTAATCAATGTATTACCACTCAGTACATAATTTGTTTCTCAATATACATGCTACATTCTACTAAACAACATGTGATGCTACTCAGATGCATTACAAGAACTATAAACATTCGCAAAGTAACGAAGAAAAAAGGAAACACCAGTCTCGGATAAATGTGAACAGTGCACGACCAATGACTACATTACCACACAAGTAGCATTTCTGCTTCGTAACAGACATGTCATATATTTCCAGAATGGTTTAGAAGACACCCGAAATAATTTCCCTTCTCTTATCCTATCCACTATTCTCAAATCCTCCCACTCCCATTACATTCCATTTCCAACTGAACGCACGCACACACACACAGATATATATATATGCATGTTCCTGTTTATGAATAGTTTCCTGTATTTCAAAAATGTAGTTTCATAGAGAACATAACATGAACCAAGAGAAAAATTACGGTTCTAATTTATTTACTACACTTATAAGAGTAATGTAGGTATGAGAAAACCGTTCACCACGTATGTTAATGACTTTATTTTAATGCTGTACATATCTTAAAATACGACCCTCAATCAATAGATTCCAAGCGTATATGTCATGGCCTGTATTTAGAAAAATTTTATATATCATTTTATTATTTTGTACTTAATTAGAGTGACTGTAATTGGTGGTATGTCGAATTGCAGGATTGTGCAGTACGCACTGTTTTCAGAAAAGTAGCCTTTTGTTTTTGGAACAAAGGCCCCCTTTTTTTATTCCAATAGAACTACGACATATAGAAATACCAAGCTTTTCATTTAAATTATTCAACAATAATAACACACTGGGGAAAATTTATAAAGTAGTCTAAGAAACACAAATTACAGATAAAAAACGAACACAACGGAAATTGCATGTTGCAGCTCACTGAAACATGCAATTTCCGTAGTGAACTATAAAATAAAACATCAATAACAAAGGCTCTTTTAAGAGCCACATATTGTGTAGAAAGTATGCCCTACCGTACAAAAAAATTATCATGAAATCACATTTTTTATACTCTACACGTAGGAAAAATAACCATCATAAGTAACTTACGGGAAAAGGAAATATTCACCACTGGAAACATTTAGTAACCAAACAATAAGCTTACTTAATTTTATTACAATTATATTACACGTAAATTTCGTCACTGATTTTAAATCCTAATAAAATGTACGAAAAACATCGCTAAACCTTTATTATTCATAATAAATTATAAATCAATGAACAATCGGTAGCTTTCCATAGGTTAAAAGAACCGTATTGCGGCAATTTATAAGACGCGATATGTAATAGTTTTAGGAAAAGATTTTTTGTTTATCACAGTGTAGTGTACCAATTAAGAACGTAGTTTAACACACTGAATTCGTTCCTATAACGAAACTAACTATTTTTCTTGGCAGTGATATGTGCGGTTGGAGAAAATATTTAAATAGCCTACTTGGTTTGCCTTTAGGAGTTCATGTATAAAATGATAAATTGGCGAATACAAGTACGATGGGTAATCCTTTAGACACTATTTATTAGCCCTGAAAAGTGTTTTTTGGTTTCTTTCTTTTGCTTTATTTTTCTCTAGCCTCCAAATCCGTACAGGGTGCGTCCTTGTCGTTTTAGAGCATACACAACATCCATGACTGTCACCGTCTTCCTCTTTGCATGCTCAGTATAGGTGACTGCATCTCTGATGACGTTTTCAAGGAATACTTTGAGAACACCTCGTGTTTCTTCGTAGATGAGACCAGAAATTCTCTTCACACCACCTCGCCTAGCCAAACGCCGGATAGCAGGCTTCGTGATACCTTGGATATTATCACGTATAACTTTTCTGTGCCGTTTAGCACCACCTTTTCCTAAACCTTTGCCGCCTTTTCCTCTCCCAGACATAACGTTCACTACTAAGATAAAGCTGATTTGAATTCAATTGAATAACTCTCCTTCAAAGTAGAACTGATATGAAATGGAACAAACTGTTTTTCGGGAAAGTTGTTGCACCTTTCGATCGGACCACCGAGAAAACTTTCGCGTCCAAAAACTGTGATTGGTTGGTTTCGGTGGACACTCTCACGTACAGTGAACAACACTGAATATTCACGTACGAATTGAAAATTTCATTACCTAGTTACTCAAAAAATAATGTAAAAAACTATTCATGTATTCTACCATGTATTAATACTCATTTGGGTAATTTTCGGTAATGACTAATAGACCATTACGAGAAAAACCCAGTGCTGACGTGGTTGCCAGAAACGCCACTAATTTACAATAAATTAATGAACGTTTTTCGTTTTAGTCACAAATAAAATCATTAAAATTAAATTCGATATAACCAATCAATACGTTATCACTCACCTCGCCATAAAAAAAAATAACATTTTTCCTTTTATATGAAATTTATTTAATTCAAAAATTTATTTCTAAGCAGAATTTATAAACTTAAAATAGGAACACCTGCCTATAAACCATTTCATTTTAAAACGAATTAAAAAAAACCTTCCAACTGAGCAACATGTCTAAGAAAATAATTAATAGATCAGACTTTATCAAACTAGAAAATATTACAAAAAATTAATGTTTAATAAATTACCAGTAGTAAGTTTCTTTAACTTTCCCAAATCTTGAAAAAGAATTCTAAATTTACCATGTATTAGAAACTTATGGAACACCAACTAACGGTTAGACTTTGAATGAAATATTTCTTTCTGTTCTTGGTAAATTACTGGCTTTTGCTGTTAGTTTTGGAAAGACCGCCGTCCTTGGGATGGAACGTTAAGTCGTGAGCCGTACCCTGGGCACTTTAAAGAATACGCTGGATGGCCTTGACGGGAGGCTACCGTCTATATCCCAATGGCTGTTCCATTGGGTCCCCTCCTCGAACGGTATCTGGGTCTTCTACGTCCTTGTGACCTAACTATTTAACCGATGGTGTGAAAGAAAGTGCCGCTCAGAGGTGAAACAACCCAACTGTCAGCTTTTTTCGAAATTTAAAACTCCAATTTTAATTGCATTTCGGAAAACCTCGAGAAGGATCGCCCAGTATGATGTAACGTTGAATTAATACCATAAGACCGGATTTAACCTACTAATTACGAAACCTCTCAAAATTTCAAAATAAATTATTGACAATGAATAATTTAAATATAAAAAAAAATTAAAAGTCATAGTGTAATATCCAATCTCAGACTTTGTATTATTTCATAATCAACTACTTTCTATTCAGAATCCTGTTGAAAACATATCCCCCTTTCCTATTTGAATTATAAACTCTGATAATTACCTCACTGTGACTAACTATTCGCTATATAACGTCTGTTATCGCAATATATGGATTTCAAATCAGGTATACGCCTTAAAATACCAAGTCTACTTTTTATATTCCGAAACGAAATTTCTTCTTAATCTTTTCGCGTCGCCGGAAATACTAGAATTTCCAACAATTATATCGCATAAAGCTTATTTCGATAACCGGAAGTGTATGATATTGTTTCGTCAAAGTAGCAACGTATGTGTAGTTTTATTGAAAATATGAACATATTTTAGGTGTAAGATGCAGTTGATATGAGAGAGATTTCCTATAAGATTTGAATTTCATGATATGTAGATCTGATGTGAATTGTTTTCTGCATTAGACGGTGAAATTATTAATCCAGTATAGATATTTGGTGAGAAAAAATTTCCATGTTCGAATAATGTTTATCTGATAATGTAAAGTGACAGTTTCGCAGAAAGGAAGCGGAAATGATCATAAGTTATGAGTTATATGTAGCTCACTTGAATATAGTTTATTGTTGATTCCTATTTTAATTTCCTTTGCTGTTGAGGGGTTTAAAATAATTGAATCTGTGTAATTTATAGAGTTTTGCTTTGAGCTGTGTTTTTTAAATTTCTAATTGAGGTTTGAAGAAAAACTCTTTAAGAATAGAAGGATTGGTTTCTTTTTTTTAAGTATGATGTTGTACTTTTTTTCTCTAGTTTTTCCTCTCGGTATGTTGTGTGTATATATAGGGTATTTGATATTTCTAGTGTTGAGGTGTATTTGGTGGCAATGTTGGAGTTAATATGATTTTGTCTGATGAATAGTGTACAGTGGTGTATTCTAAAAAATGTATTCTAAAGAACTGGAGAAAAGGGTTTTAATTTAGTCGCTAGTAATATGTTTAAAAGTTTTCGTTATCTTGAAAGTGTTGTGATATTTATGTAAATTGAGAAGAATTTCGATGGGTTGTTAGCGGGGTGGAAATGGGGGGTTTCGGTTTGGAGTTAAAAAGAAAAGTGTGAAAAAAGAGAAGAACAAGAAGCCAAGTGGGTTTTAAAGGAAAAGAGAAGAAGGCGAAAAAGCAGGTGTCGTTGTTGGGGACAGGAAAAATTAACGAATGCATTGCTGAAATGGAGAAAAAAAATTTTTTTTTCCATTCTAATCGTCTACTCTGTCGTTTTTAAGAGTAAATTAGAAGTGATTTGAAATACTCTAGGCACCAAAAATTGCCTGGAACGAGAGGTGGTGGTGGTGGTGGGGGGGGGGGGGTTACAGGCAAAGATTTATTTTTTATGTCAAGTCCCAAAACAGGATGTATAATACAGTACACCCTCTACACATTTTTTTTTGTTTTGAATTTCCTGGCCTGACACTTTGTAATTAGCAAGTAATAGCAGCCAGTGGTCATCTGTGTCCAAACAAAAGGTAGCAAAGAAATCATTAGGTGAAAGATACCAAATGGAACTTAAAAAGTGTCCCCCCCCCCCCCGATCCTTTATTTCGAATTTCCTGGCCTGGCATTTTGTAATTAGGGAGTAATAGTGGGGAATGTTAATCTGTTTCCTAAGAAAAGGTAGGAAAGAAATCATAAGGTGGAAGAAACGAAATGGAACTTGGAAAGTGTCATCTCTCTCTGTCTCCCCTCCCCCCTCTGTTTTATTTACATTTTTTTTCTAATTTCTTAGTCAGGCATTTTTTAATTACGAAGCAATAGCAGGCAATGGTAATCTGTGTCCTACCAAAAGTTTGGAGGGAAATCATGGGCTTGAAGAAACCAAATGGAACTTGAAAACTATTTTTTCACCCCCACTCCCAACTCCATATTTAAATGTGAAAAGAAAATCGTTGGAATATCTGATTTCCTCAATATGTTTTTTTTTAAATATGTGCCTCTCACTCTGCCCTGCATGTAGCACTACAGAGCAATTGTCTAGTGTAGAATGGAGTAAAGGGTGTAAAGTGGCGTCCCTGTGAGATGGGACGCAAGCAGGAGGAATACTCGGCGCAGAGACCTCTGGCGGCAGACAAAGAAGCGGCAGAGGTAAGTGTCGTGAGGAAGTAGCACTTTAAGAAAAGGAATGCCTGCCACGATGCCCAGGTCCCTAAACGTACCCAAGTTCTCTATTTGAAATCAGTTTAAATGTGTCTTCCACATACCTAGGAACCTTTAACCCCCACCCCCCAACCCCCACCCAATTTTTTTTTTTACTGCACATCCCACATTGAGAGGCCCTAGCGTAAATAATAACGGATCGAGCAACTGCTTGCCACAGAGATCTGACGGAATTATCTCGTTTTAATGAGCATCTGTGCTTTACCTGCGGGTCGAACCCAGGTCCCTTAGAACTGTAGCCGAGCACGTTGACCACTCTGCCCTGCGACGGGTGTGAATTGTATAGCCAAATGAAATTTGCAATGTGCTTCGACAGTCTGTTTCTGCAACTAGAAGTGCATTTTTTTTCTCAGGCAGTGCATCACATTAAGCTCTGTCCATCATCAAACTGTTTCAAAAACATGATATTGTACTAACACTATCTGATAAATACTTCGTATCTGTATCTCACTCGTAGGTGTACTAACCAAAATTTTATATTCCTCATCAGAGTTCTAAAGGAAATGAAATCAGATTATTACGATTATTATTAGTATTTTTTACCCTATGATAGATACTTCTCAGTAAATGGTAGCTAGGTAGTCACTGGAAGGAGAGCTATGCACCAATCCCCTGTGATGATGCATAGAAACGGCCAGGCCTAGAACCTAATGTCCGACCCTGCCTTCTCGTGGTGCAGACCGTTAGTACCTTTCAAAAGAGATACTCTCTTGTGGAAGTGAACGGAAGAGGAGGGTTGCCAGATTAGTGTGGCCTACTGATCTGGACAACTATGGCTACTTTTCTTATTTTTCCACCCTACTGAGGAATGGTCACCCACACAGGGTCCTGGTGCTGACCATATAAACCCAATGGACTGGACAGATATATGGCTCTGAGCTTGATTATGGATCCTGATTTAGCTGCACTGGTGGGCTTCTGTGGAGCGAAGATCTTCCGCTGTGTTTTCTGCTTGTTTTTCGGTTGACAGCCCCAAGTGAATAGATTCACAGGATATGTTTATCAGCTGGTGGATAATCCTGAGCAGTGGTCATCGCAGGCATCTGAACTCTTTGCTTCTATTGGCATCGTCAAATTCTACATTGGAGGAAGTCTTCCAGTGTAGATGGCTTCAGCCGATAGTGGTGGGGGAACGGGTCTTTGCCCCATGTCTGCGATTAGGGGGCTGTTTGATATTGTCGTCATTCCCTCTCTCAATAAACATAGTTTCTTTAAACATCCCACTAACCATTTTCTCTCCATAGGTAGTTAGAATGTGAGGACTCTGCACAGAGCTTTTTCTCTTGATGTCCTCACAGAACAATTCCACCATTATAAATTAGATATTTTCTGCTTGCAAGAGACCAGGTGGACAGATAAAGTCACATTCTTAAAAATAATTTTAAATTTCACTTTTCAGGGAGGGACGACAATAAGCATCACCAAGGCGTGGGTCTGCTTCTCAGCAGACACGCTAGCGATGCTCTTCTAGGATATGAGTGCATTAATGAAAGGTTTCTTACAGCAAAATTTCAGACAAATGTTAAAGACTTGAGTGTTATCTGCTGTTATGCCCCCACTGAGGATGCTGATGAGGATGAGAAGGATAGGTTTTGTGGACAACTTCAGGATACTTTGAATTCTGTCAAGAAAGGAGATATTACCCTTGTTCTTGGTGACTTCAATGCCAAAGTTGGTACCGACTCTGACCTTTGGGGAGGAGTAATAGGCTCTTTTGGTATTGGTAGCTGCAATGGCAATGGGCAACGTCTCCTACAGGTAAGTAAACTCAATGGATTTAGAATAACTAATACTCATTACAAACACCGCGACATACATAAGTACACATGGGTTTCACCCGATGGGCTGCTTAAGAATATCATTTGATTAGATATTAATTAACAGCAAATGGGCTAGTTCTGTTAGGAATACCAGGACATATAGGGGAGCTGAAATTGGATCTGACCATTACCTTGTTAAAATTGTGTTGCAACTTAAACTTAAAAAATGTTGTGCTAGGATTAAAAAATTTACTTTTAATACTGAAGCTGTGAAAGATCCAGTTATAGCCAAAGCTTACCATGATAGGTTACTTAGTCGTTATGACAGTCATGGTTTGCTTACTACTGAAGTTGAGGAAGAATGGGATCATTTTAAACAGGCTATTATGGACACTAAAAGTACTCTTTTAGGAAAAAAGGAGCAGAAGAGACAGAATTATCTGAGTGATAAGGCACTTGAGCTTATTTCGGAAAGAAAGAACTGCAGGAATATCCTTAAACAATACCCTACTAGTCCTAATAGAAAGCATTAAAGAGAACGAAATAAACGTGTAAAGGATCAGTTAGCTGCTGATAAGAATCTTTGGCTTGATGATTTGGCTGACAAATCCGAAGAAGCAGTTAGACAGCACAACAGCAGAGAACTGTACCAGATAGTTAATGCTTTGTGTGGTAGAAAACGGACAGGTATACAGGGATTGAAGGATAAACAAGGTAAGGTTATAGAAAGTGAGGAATTCTGTCATGGCTAGGTGGGCTTAGCATTTCAGTGATGTTCTAAACAATGTCGTTAGTTCTACTCCCATTGTTTGTAATGATGATAGATGCATTGGTGGCTTTAATGTTGGCCCTATAACACAATCTGAAGTTATTTTGGCTGTTTCTAAACTTAAACTTCATAAATCCCCAGGGGTAGATGAAATTACTACAGAAATGCTTAGAGCTGTGAATGTTTCGGTTACCACTGGGATGACTGAAATTCTGAATATCTTTTATGATAAAGGTATGGTTCATAAGGATTTTACCAGAGCTATTGTTATCCCTTTTTCAAAAAAGGCGATCGCAGTTCTTGTGATAACTATAGGGGTATCAGCCTACTCACTGTTCCAGGTAAAGTTCTTTCCATGATTGTGCTTAATAGAATTAAGAATCTGGTTCAGTCAATTGCTTCATGAGCAATGTGGATTCAGAAGTGGTAAGGGATGTGTGGATCGGATATTTTGACTTAGGCACTTTGTTGAGAAATGTTTAGAGCATAGATTCCCAACGGGGGCGATACCACCCCCCAGTGGGCGCTGAAGCCTTCCATGGGGGCGGTAGCGGATCCAGAGGCAAATGGGGGGCGTCGAGGCAGTCAAGAGGGGCGGTCAAATAAATAAATAAATTTAATGGAATTTTCTGTGACAACCTTTTTATCTCTTTTATTCTGTGGTGTCTTCCTGGTGATTCTGGTCATCCACTACCTCATCCGTCATGTACAGCTTTTCAACTGCAGCTTGGACAATAAGTACGTCTGAAGTCGACTGAGATGCTCTCAAAAGTTCTCTTTAAGATCACAGATTGGATATAAGCTTCAATATGTTTTCCCACTCCAAGTCGCTTTGAATATGCTTTATGGTACGTAGTTACAATACCATCCCACGTCAGAACATAAGGTATAATATTAACATTACACTTGTGAATTAGGCTCAACTCATTGGCCAGCAGATCATACTTCCTCTTCTTTTCAACCTCTACTGTCTGCAGGTTATCCTGAGATGTTATTCCTACTTCAATAATTATAATCTCATTCAATACCTTACCATGCACTACTATATCAAGCTTATTATGTTGGACATGTGTGTCCGTCCTGATAGGCAAATCAACCTTGATGCAATAATAATAATATAATAATAAATTTATTATATTTAATATTTTTTTATAATTTTTTACTATAATAAAATACTTTGAAAATACCTGTTTTCATGAATAAATATTTTATCTAGCTATGTAAATTATCTTATTGTTATCGCGTTAATAAGCATTTTTAAATTAGCATTAGGTATAGCTATACCTAATTTGTTTTAGTTTAGAATAGATTGACGGTGACAAGTCCTTGCAAGTTGGTAGGCAAACACGCGGTTCATGAAATTTAACATGTTTCGACAAGAATATGGGAGCTTGAAATGACTTGTTTACGGAGCAAGTGCGCCGGCATCGCAAACATACAAGTTAATGCGTGCACAAAATCAAATCTATAAAAGCGATAGCTCTAGGAATGTTTTATTATTTTTATGTGCTTCGCCGTGATAAATAGTCGTGAGTGATAAGTGTTAGAAGTCATTATAAACATTATTTTTATAACTATCTATAAATCTGTTGAGAAGTTAATTTGTATTTGAAAATGTCTGAATCTACATCTAAAAAGAAATGCCGGCAGTACAGTATTGAGTATTTGAAATATGGATTTACCTACTCTCCTAAAAACCAATCATTACCTATGTGTTTAATTTGCCGAAAAGTTTTTTCAAATGAAGCTATGAAACCTTCTAGGCTACAAGAGCATTTAAATAAAATGCATGCTGATAAGAAGAACAAAGATTTATCCTATTTTCAAGAACTGGAAAAGCAATATTTAATAGAGCCAACTATGTCAAACCTTTTTGCGTCGTCTTCTAAACAAGATGATGATGGACTACGAGCCTCATATAACGTTTCATTGTTAATCGCAAAAGCAGGAAAACCACACACAATTGGCGAGGAATTAATTTTGCCCGCAGTCAAAGAGATATTAAAAACTGTTCTTCATCATAAGACACCGTCAGATATCATCAAAAAATTCCTCTCAGTAATAATTCAGTGCAAAGAAGAATAGATTAAATGGCAAAAGACGTTGAAATATCATTATGTGATTACTTAAAGACTTGCAAATTTTCCATTCAACTCGATGAATCAACTCTAACAAATAACGAAGCTCTACTCTTATCATACGTACGATTTATAAAAGAAGAAAAAATTCCTGAAGAGTTATTATTTGCAAAAAATTTGGAATCTGATACAAAGGGAGAATCTATATTTAATACCATGCAAAAGTTTTTTCAAGAGAAAGAAATTCCTATTTGCAATATTTTGTCTGCTGCTACTGATGGTGCTCCAGCAATGACAGGGCGTCATAAGGGTTTCATAGCGCATTTGAAACAAGCAGTACCAAATGTACTCGCTGTACATTGTATTATTCATCTTCAGCATTTGGTTGCAAAAAATTTGAATGAACGCCTGCATACGTCGCTCCATTACGTTATTAAAGCAATCAATAAGATTAAAAGCAATTCATTGAATGACCGATTATTTGGTAAGCTTTGTAATGAAAATGATGAAGATTACAATCACTTGCTGCTGCACACAGAAGTACGTTGGCTCTCTAAAGGTGTTTGTCTGAATAGTTTTTTCGATCTATTTGACTCAGTACTGGACTTTCTTGAAGACAGACGAAAAATTGCGCGAAAACCTGATTACGTCAAAAAATGACATCGCTTATTTGACAGACCTGTTTAAAATATTTAATCAAGTTAATTTACAATTGCAAGGTGATGAGTTGAATTTAATTAAAACGAAAAACGTCATAGCTGCTTTTGCGGGAAAACTTCTTCTATTCAAACGAAATCTAGGTAGAGGTCAATACAGCCACTTTCCCACATTATCAGCAGTCTCTACAAAACCGAAAGATTTACTTACTTACTGCCAACACTTGGAAGTTCTTCATGTTGATTTTACGGAGCATTTCCATGATATTTTAAACATGAATATAACGAGTTGGGTTTTAGATCCTTTCGCAAACACAGATACTGAAGAATCATCAAATTTGGAAGAGGAACTCTTAGAACTCACGACTAACGAGACACTCAAAGTAAAATTCAAACATGGATTCCAAGAGTTCTGGCTTCAAAAATCAATACCAGTTCTCTACCCTGGATTGTGGGCAATAGTACATAAGTTTTTAATCGCATTTCCTTCATCCTATATGGCTGAGCGTGGATTCAGTGCAGTAGCTAATTTACTGTCAAAGAAGAGGAATCACATCACTGAACATGGCGATCTGCGATTGATGTTAACGAAATTGGAACCCGACATTAAAAAATTGTTAACAATCCACCAGTCTCAACCACTCATTATTTTTTTTTATTTATTATTAATTTTGCGTTTATCTCATTATTTTTTATTTCTTATTGATTCTGTGTTTATTTTTAAAATTTTAATAAGCTATTTTATTGTACAGTCGCTCAAAAAAGTATCCGAACACCATGTTTGATTACAAAATTCAGAAAAAAATATCTGGCAACGTTTTTTTTAGAAATTAGTAATCTGGGAACCTTCGTGTCACGTGACACGAAGGTTCCCAGATTACTAATTTCGGAAAACTTCTTCTATTCAAACGAATTAGAAACTCATTAGAAATTAGTAATCTGGGAACCTTCGTGTCACGTGACACGAAGGTTCCCAGATTACTAATTTCTAAAAAAAACGTTGCCAGATAATTTTTTCTGAATTTTGTAATCCAACATGGTGTTCGGATACTTTTTTGAGCGACTGTACATTTGGTTGTCGTTTTATTAATTTCTGCTTTATGATTTTTAATAGATAAATAAACAGATAAATTAGGTACAGATAATATGCAACAATATTTTAATATTTCATATAAAATTAACTATTATGGACTAGGGGGGCGTTGAAATTTTTGTTCTCTTCTAAAGGGGGCGATGGTGCAGAAAAGGTTGGGAATCACTGGTTTAGAGTTTCAGAAACCTTTGGTTGCTAGCTTTGTTGATTTCAAAAAGGCTTTCGACTCTGTTGATCGTCATAATTTGTGGTTGATTGTGAAATCATATGGTATACCAGACAAGTTATTTAACACAATGAAAGCTCTCTATAATAACACTGAGTCGTGTGTGAGAGTTCGTAAGGCTTGTAGCAATTGGTTTAGCATTACTTCTGGTGTTCGACAAGGGTGCATTTTGTCTCGTTTTCTCTTTAGCTTGGGTATTGATTATGTTATGCGAAATTCACTTCAAGGGAAAGATTTGGCCTTAAATGGGCTGGAGATACGAAAATTTCTGATTTAGATTATGCTGATGATTTAGCCCTTTTGGCAAATGATATTGATGAGATGAACTCTTTCATTCGAGCTGTTGATGAGACTGGTAGTAGAGTAGGTTTGGTTATAAACAGAGAGAAAACTAAAGTGATGAAAATTGGTCAGGCAGGCTGTGATTCAGTTAATCTGAATGGTTGCAGTCTTGAGCAGGTGTCACAGTTTAATCATCTTGGGAGCTACGTAACTGATACTGGTGATGTGCGGTATGAGATTAACAGACGAATAGGGATTGCTGCCGGGACTTTTAAGAATCTTTGGAGAGTGTGGAGAAATAGGCGTATAGGCCTAAAGACTAAAATTAGACTGTATAATAGTTTGGTTCTTTCTAAGGTTAGTTATGGTAGTGAAACTTGGACACTTTGTAAACAAGATAACAGTAAACTAGATGCTTTTGATTCCAGATGCTTACGCAGTATCTTGGGCATTTGGTGGTTCAACTTTATAACTAATGATGAGGTTAGGCAAAGGAGTTTGCAACCTCCTGTAAGCAGCATATTGTGCAGAGAGAGACTCCGTTGGATTGACCATGTTGCCCGTATGGATAATTATAGATTGGCGAATAGGGTTATGAACAGTGTGCCTAAAGGCCTCAGAAAGAAGGGGAGACCTGGGATGCGGTGGGTAGATAATGTCAAACAGGACCTTGTTAGAATTGGTGTGCAGTGGCCAGATGCAGTAGATGTAGCTCAGGACAGACATGCTTGGATAACTAAATTGCACGGTCTGGTTGGACCTCCGTAGCCCATGGCTGCTTGAGGATGATGCCAAATTAATCAACATTTAATTCTGGATATTTTGAAAATAAAATATTTAACAGAAAAGACCATATGTTTTATTTTAATAGGACGTTTTTAGTCATGTAGTAAAAAAATGCATCTTGCCCTACACAAACACCTCTTGCGTTGAGGGGCAGCGCTAGACGGAGTGTTGGTCCTCCCCGCCGGGAGCGACTGCTCCGGCGATGAGGCCTCTTGAGAGGGAGCATCCCCGGAATCGTTGAGACCACACGATTCCCGCTTCCCGATCCAAGCCTTGCAGGTGTGAAGTGCGTGCACCCAAATCATCTGCAGACGACCTAGGTATTGATCTGGGTGTCGTGCTTAGAAGAGCAGCCGCCATACTGCGATCTATTGAGACTCATCTTCTGACTGGGAGATTTGTCCTCTCGAAGGACACTATCATTTTTCTTCCTCTACTTTTCTACCCGTTTCCGGGTGTTGGGAGAGGAGGACTTGTCTTCCTCTAGGGACGTTGGTAGAGGAAGACTTGTCTTATTGTCGAGTTCTCTATTTCCAGGTGTTGGTAGAGGAAGACTTGTCTTATTGTGGAGTTCTCTGTTTCCAGGTGTTGGGAGAGGAAGACGTCTTATTCTGGAGGTCTCCGTTTCCGGGTGTTGTGAGAGGGAAACTTGGTTGTTTTCTTTTTAATATGGAGAGATCCCCATTTCTCGGTGTTGGACAAGACAGATTTTGAACTTTGCATGGTTTTCGTTGTTGGCCTTTTAACGTAGTGAGATTCCCATTTCTGGGTGCTGGACAATGCAGTCTTGGTTGTTTGTCTGTCGATGTGGCGTCTCTGGGTGTTTGGCAAGACAGAGACGGTTCTCTTATGATGTAATGAGGTCTCCATTTCTGTGTTCATTCCAGGTAGTCTGTCGTAGTCTCGGGCGCAATTGGGAGGCACTAGAAACATAAAGAAAGAAGGGAAGATAAGAAAATTTTGAAAAAACTTTCGTACATATTTCATCTATTGTGTAACGTAAGAGTTATTCGTAGTGACATTATTTTCCAAATAAACACATAAATTTACCCATCGTTGTCTTAATTTTCTGTGTGCAATGCGAATGTTACTATGGTTGATTTTAATAAATAATTTTATAATTTGAAGCTTCGAGCAAGGTGTCATGTTTACAACGACATCTTTCTTTACTATATTGTAGGACATAAAAGAACACACATTTGTAACTGCACCTTTCTCTTTGTTCGCTTCAAGAAGGTAGTTTTCCAGGTATTTTTTTCTGAAAAGGGGGCGGTAGGACAAATAAGTTTGGGAACCGCTTATCTAGTTCCTAACGAGAAGGATAATCATTACTGCGAGCGGCAGACACACAAAACTATAAGTACCATTGCAAGCAGTGAGATAGGAAGAAAAACGAGTCACATCTAAAGTATTATAACTGTCCTAACAACGACCGAGAAATGCGTTCAATAAGAATGAGCCTGTAAATTTTTTTCTCGAAATAGATAATATACTAACGAGGTTAGGACCTACGGCAGGGAGAAATTCACTCTTTTTAATGTAAACAGATGAAATCGAGGTTTAGTATAAATTTCTCCAAAACATACGTCATTTCCTCTACCCGAAATATATCCTACCGAATTTCCATGTTTATGACAATCAACGTTTCAAGTCCTATAACTTATTAAATAAGCAGATACAATACAGAAATTGACTATTACAAGACTCATCCGAACTGGAATATTCAACGATATTAACTCCTGAACTATGCATTTAACGCAAATATAGCGCTGAATATTATTTAAAGAGCTTGAATATATCTGCTTCAATCCCGAATTAGAACTGGAAGTATACATACTCGACCACTACCTAATTGTGAACTTCGGTAACCTCGAAACTATGCATTTAACGCAGTAAAAATAAACATCATCATCAAATTTATTTAAATCTAGATTTAAAAACAATATTTAAAACCTATCTCGTAGTTTGAATATCTCACACCGATCGTGATTTTCATTCAGAAATTAAGATTATTAGGTTTCGAAGTTCACTAACTTATGTTTTCAATAGTGAATATTAACATTGCTAGAGGGAATAAACAACTGTATGTCAAACGAACGGAAAATCCAATCGTGAAACTAGTTAATTAATAAGTAAAAAAGTGCTAGACCTTCAAAAAATAAAAAAGTTAGCAGCAAGAATCCATAATTTCAAAACAAATAGGTTCAGTATCATTTCGATCGTATACAGTTACGTTATTAACCCACAGTATACAATAATACGATGCACGACTATTTGTATGTCTCATAAAGACCAACATAACGACATGTACGATATCATTAAAATATACTCTTCCTACCTCCGTGACTTAAAAGACGGCTTATTTTTCTAACCACAACTAATTTTCGATTCCCTAGAAGAAAACGCGCAAAAATATCGACGCTACTACGTCCGTTTGACTTCAACAGATTTCATTAACTGTATACTTTTTGAAAGTAATCGTAATAATTCTTTGCTGACGTCTGACAATAACATTGTTGATTTAATTGTTTTCCGACTTCGAAGAAAGTGACACCTTTCCATATCCGCAACAAAGTTCTCTCTCTTTAAGGTTCCTTTCTCACCATTTCTCGTACCTGGACGAACCCTATTTCGTGTCAACACAAATATTTCACACTCAATTCCTATTTATAGAAAGATAATTGCAATTGTTTATTTCATCTCTCAATAAATAAGTTTTACCCCACCTTTCACTCTAAATAGAAATATTTATTCACCCATAAACATAATTTTTAAACACTGCAAGCGTTCGGCAAAGGGCTTAAATTGCGATGCAAATCCATTCCTATTTTTCTATCTTATTACACCACGACGTGCACATAACTGTTAATTTTTATTTCTGGGCCAAAACAATAATATTAATCTTGAGATTACTCGCAAAAACCTAAGTTTTTACCGAAAACGACTTTTCAAAAACCGGAATTCCAAAGCTTTAACGGTTCGTAAACGTATAAATGGTTGCTGCCTACGTAAAGCAACATCGCAGTACTTACCACATCGCAGCACTGCCACATCGCAGTACATCACTAAAATCTCAACCAAAATACATTAAACAAAAGAATGGTTACTTCCTCCGTGGATCGTACGAGAGTCCGAAAAAACATCCAGTGGAACAACTCAAAAAAGCTTGCAATGCGAAACTCAAAGTATGCAACTTCCAACTTTTACTACGGCTTTACCAATGTTTCGCCTATACTACTCCGAATATTTATATAACCATTTTTCTTATCTCTAGAAAAATAAAAATGCATCTTACGTACCTGAGAATATCGAAACATAAAATAAAAACAGACCAAAAATAGCAACATTATTATGATTAAGAAAAGCATTTCTAAAACTTTAACTCCGTGTAATATATTATACAAAATCTTCTGGCAACACAAAAGAAACTGTACTACTGACGTCATCTCGGTGTTTTTGCTACTTTATTATTAACCGGTATTCACAGGCACCACTAATTTTACCTTTTTTCTTTTCCACTTTTATACGAGATAAGTAGCATTTATATAATTAGAAATGTCTTTAAATTAATAAAAATCAATTGCATACTTAAAGATTTTCATATCTATTTTTTCATATGCACTGTAATTTTTTTTTAAAGGCTTGTTTTGTTACACGTTTTTCTCGGGAACCTATATACCGTGTCAGAATTCGAAACAGAATCGGGTGCATTGAATTAGATTATTCCTATTGTTTATTAATAAGGATTTATTTTTTTAAAAGTTGAGTGGTGAGCGCGATTGGCTACTGATCTAAGAGACCTGGGTTCGAGTCCCGGGTAAGGCATGGCTGTTTTGTGTCGTTTTCCTGCTGAGGGCGTGCCATCCTCTCAGACCTTCTACTATGGCATATAAACTGACAGGCTCCTGTCAGACCTCTCTGGTAAACAGCTGCTTGAGGGGGTATTTATTTATTTATTTATTATTAAAAGTTCAGAAACATCCTGAAACAAATTTTAGAGAATATAATAGCAGGAATGCGCTGTGATGCATACGAATAAACATCTTTGTAAGCTGGATGCTTTTAAATGTTAAGAGAATCTATTTGAATAACTGACTGGAATTTCATACAATAATACGCATTTGATATCATATAGAGCTCAGAATTGGTTGTTTTACCTGTGATCGGCATTTTTTTTTGTATACAATGGGCTAAACGGCCAGGTCACGAGGACCCCGAAGGCTCAGAGAAGGTTGGGGGATTAAACCACAGGGTTGTCCTTTGGGAACACAGGAAAAAGCGTTCTTTACCACTAAGGACAAAGTTGCCTATGACATACGTAAGAGATTCACACCTAGCCTCGATCTAGGAATTTGTCGTATGAATGAAGTAGGATAAAGGGACTTCAGCAGAAAGAGAACGCAGACATCTGCGCCTTACATGCTGCTCGAACAGGGGTCCATTAGATCAGTAGCCAATCGTGCTAACCACTCAGTCGCGGACTGCGGGAAATAACGTTAGTTATATCACATAATAATATAATATTTCTTGTTTTGAAAATAATAATTAGTTCAGTGGCGGCTCGCATATAGGCACTGTGGAACTGCAGCACCCCCAATTTCAACTTGATATTATCGATAACATTTAATATAATGAGTCTTTTTTTCCTTAATTCTTTCTTTATACTTGTACAATATATAATCCTTAAGCTTAATGTCAGTAGCCATCCCCCAGTTTATGAAAATGATACAAAAAACTTTGTACGGAATTTTGCGCTTCAGAGTACTAGCGGCGAGGTGTTTGACTGTTGTGCGCATGCGCACATAGGAAGCTCCTAATGTGCGCATGCGCACATAGGAGCCGACCCTGGCGTGCTGGTTGAAGGTTTTCGCGCAAATTAAAATAAGAACAATGGATTTCATTTTTAAATGAATAGATTAAGCTTGAACTGTAACAATTTAGGTTAAAATACAAAAGGTTTGATTTGTTCTTTTAGGATTTTATCAAGTTTCTGAATAAATTTTCTTTTTATACACGTTTCTTTCCTTTTACACAATTTTAAAACAAAGGCTAAGAATTTTCTGGAGCAGCACCCCCACTGATTTTAGCTACGAGCCGCCACTGATTGGACCTGAACTTATGCTTACTTATATTTATCTCTTGTCATATTTTTTCGTTGAATGCATGTTTTAGATATTAGATAGCTTCGAAGTTCGATTCCCATTGACGTAACATGGAAATTATGTAATATTTTGGTAGATCAGTGTATTTAGCGTTAAAAATATTCGTTCACTGTTTAAAGCCATGTAACATAGGACTGAAGCATCTAAACCTATCCGTTAGCCATTATTCTTGAATTATCGATAAATATTTCTACATTTCTTTTGTGTTTGAGCAGTAGAAGAAGCATTGCCACGCACATTTATTTCTATACTGGTTGAATAATTGTAATATATTTAGATGAATATGTCGAAAAATATCCAGCACCAGTATTTCACATATTGAAATGTATTCTAGGAAGATGCTGCCATCTAGTGAAAGATACTCGAACTATACGTAAGGCGGAGTCCTGATTTCGAAAAAAATAATTCAGGTCATTTCATGAAATAATCTTCCGCCACCAATAAATAGCGATTTTCATCATCAGTCCTAAGGAACGGACCCATTACATCAATGGCTATTCTCTGAAGAGAGTCACCAACATTATATGTTTGGAGCTTAGTCTTAGAGCCTTTCTTTGCTGCACAAGCCTCACATTGCCTGGGCCATCTTTCAAAGTCTGCCCTAAATTTAAACCAATGTATTTTCTTCTGGTGTTCGCTAATGACTTATTAACAGCGATATATTATAACCTCATCTGTCAGATGATGTAATGGCCTTGCGATGTATTGAACAAAGAAGCTATACTGGGATTACAAGATTTATAGTTTCTTTCACTGTGTAATTTTTTTAAATGAAAAAATTAAATACCCCTTCAAGAGCTGCTTGCCCAGTGGCACTATTATGCACATTTTTCATCGTTAGTTCCTCTCTGGAGCTAGGAAGGATTATCTGCTAACTGATCAGTCGCCCAGTTTGATTCTCTCATCTTCTGTATAGAACACCATAGTTCACTTCTAAGGAGTCCCCCTACCCCTAATATTTTTTAGTAGTTGGGCTATATCTCGAGATTTGCTCCCAATTAGGTCTTACATTAGATTTTTCAATTAAATCTGATATTGGCTTTATATCTTCATTGTCTAGTTGGTGCTTCCTAATCTGTATTGGGTTCCAGATGTTCGGATTATCACTCTTTTCTTGTGTATTAATATTAACAGTCTTATGAGCATTATATCATTAGTACCATAATAGTTTCACTCTGTATTATAGCAATGCTTACAGTTGTCAATGCATGGACGTCTGGAAAGAGCATCTACATTTCTGTGTAGCTTGCCACTTCTATGATCAATAAGAGAAATTGTACTCTTGCACTCGCTGTATTCACGTATTAATTTGTCCAGGGTTTTTAAAGTTTCGTTTCCACTTGAGGGCAGCATGATCAGTACGAATAAGGAATTTTTGGATATAGAGATAACGACGAAAATGTTGCATTGCTTTTTTTATTGCTAATAGTTCTTTACATGTGACACAATAATTCGACTCTGGTTTGGACAACAAAGTTTTACTAAAATATGCAATAACTATTTCTTGTCCCTCTGGTTGTTGTGAAAGTAAAGCACTAACTGCTGTGTTGATATTTGATATCTTACTTAACATTTATTAAGTTCCTGGCCTTAGGCCTTAACCTTCAAAATCATAGTATATAGCGCCAATAGCAATGGCAATATAAAAAAAAAACCGAAGGGTCCTAATGGGCAAAATAAAGATGTTTACTTAAAACACAACAGGAAGAGCATAAAGGTTAAAAATAGCCAACAAAGCAATAAAAGTGTAGATTACATCGTAGTATAAATACACGTTCCTCAAAAAACCATTAACTGTGGGAGTTTGAACTTTTTCAGCACTAAAGGATCATAATTGAGTAAAGTATTTATAATTTCGTAAGGGTGGTTTCCCACCGCCTCGAGAAAGGTCTGCGAGAATTTCCTGATGTATGTATATATGTGGTCAATGCCCAGGTCATTGTGAATGGTTTTATTCTTCACAAACCATGGCGCACTGACTACCGATCTTAAAATTTCGTTTCGGAAACTCTGTAGTCTCCTGACGTTCCTTTTCGTAGAGATGCCCCACACTGGTGAGGCATACGTCAGAATAGGCTGCAGAATGGTCTTATACAAGAATAGCTTCTTTAGCGGAGGGAGCGTAGATTTTCAGATTATCAAGGGACCAAGTTTACATCTAACGATATTGGCTTTGGAAAACACATCAGTTACATGTGAATCCCATTTAAGATTCTTATGAAAAGTGACACCAAGTGTTTAACCGTTGGTGTACATTTAGTTTGCATACCAAATATAGTTGGAGAATCATGATTAATAATTCCTTTAGTGGAAGAGAGAACCAACTACTGTGTTACTTGCGACAGTATATAAAATGAACTGTTATTAGCTTTTGCATATGCTAACACTGGTGCTGTGGAAAGAGCTTGCTTCCATTGTTGGAAGGCTACTTCACATTCGGCGGTCTACACGAATCTCTGAACCTCATCTGTCAGACGATGTAATGGCCTTGCGATGTAATGAACAAGAAGCTTTACTAGGATTACAAGATTTATAGTTTCTTTAACTATGTAATTTTTTTTTAAATGAAATAATTAAATACCCCTCAAGGACCTGTTTGGCACAGAGGTCTGAGAGGAGCCTGTCAGTTTATATGCCATAGTAGAAGGTCTGTGAGGATGGCAGGACCTCAGCAGAAAGACAACACACACATCCATGCCTTACCCGGGGCTCGAACCCAGTTCCCTTAGATTTACAAGAACCCAAGCGTGCTAACCACTGTACCATTGTTAAAAAATATTTCACTACTCAACAACGCTAAACTTTATATAAAAGCATTCCATATAAACAAATATCACGTGATTTTATGAGTAACAATTAACGATGTGTAAACTGAAATGCAAAACGTCACTCTATTAAAATGCTACAGTTAAAATTAATTTCAAGGAAACGGGATACAACCTATAGGACACAACTTAATTCATCAAATGAAAGATGACGATATTCTGAATGCTAGTAAGAAAGGAACTCTGACTCTTGTGCTTAAAGACTTCAATAATAAAATTTGTCTTCCTCTGTTCTTTCGGCAGGGGTGATAGGTCCTTTTGTCACTAGTAGTTACAATGGCATTGTGGCATGTCTCCTACAGGGAAGTAAAATTAATGGTTTGAAAATAACTAGCACCTTATTGCAAATCCTGGGACATTTATAAATACACGTTAATTTTACCTGATGATTTTCAAAAGAATATGGTCGAGTGTTCAAAAGAATATGGTCGAGTTAACAGCAAATGGGATAGTTAACTAAGAATAGTTGGTCATATAAGGAAGCTGAAATTGGATCTGACAGTTACCTTGTTAAAAGTATCTTTTAATTTCAACTTGAAGGGTATTGAATAATAGTTAAAAAATTATCTTTAACTCTGAAAACCCAAGTTATAATCAAAGTTGGGTGTTTTTACTTCTGAGTTCCATTTTCTGCACACAATGGACAGGTCACAAGAACCCCGAAATCTCAGTGAAGGTTGGGGGAGAGGACCCATTGGAGCAGCAGTTTGAAGATAGATGGACATTGGATGGCCTCCCGTCAAAGCCATCCAATGTGCTCTTTAATGTGCAAAGGAGATGGGTCTCCTGCACCTGGAATCACGGCTTAGTGTCCCATCCGAAAGACGGCGGTCTTTCTAAGGCCATCGGTGACCTCTGCTGACCGAGGGCACGGAGTTTTGTGGAGATAAATCTCAGCGCTGATCCAACTGGTGCTCGAACCTTGGAATTGCAGATTAGTAGCCTGGCGCGCTACCGACTGAGCAACCCCCACCTTAGTTATAGGCAACGTTTACCATAATATGTTAACTTAGTCATTACGACAATCGTGGTTTATTTAGTATTGTAGTTGAGAAAAAATGGGACCATTTAAACAGGCTTTTTCTGAAACTACCAGTACACTTATGGGTAAAGTGAGGCAGAGGAGATGGCTGTGAGTTCAAAAAAGGTTAATAAAATACGAGTGATAAAGCATCGGAAAAGGAAAGCAAACCAATATATTATATGCAAATAGTTTACCACAATTTTAATGAGCTAATGACGGATGCTTTCGAGTGGATGGGTGGATTTTTGCCAAGATATTTTGAATTCGAAATAAGGTGAAGAGCAAAAATGTTATGTATATAAAGATATAAATAAAGAGATACTTTATTTACTCACGTGTATAATGAAATATAATTAAAAGGAACAAGGTGACAAAAGTAATGCAAAGAATTAATACTAAGATGCAGTGTGGCACCAGAAACCAGTTTTACCCCTGCAATGTTGGCTATCATACATAACACACGGTCACTTTCACAGTCTAGTGTATCTTTGGTCGAACTAAACAAATCAAATGTAGGTCCTTCAGAGAAGAGTTGAGTTGTTTTACTTCCGAGTGGACATTATCCTAAAATAAATAGAGATCAATTAACAATTGAAATAAAATATTTAAAACACGAAATAAATTAAATTTTGAGAGAGGAAAATCCACCTATATTGTATCACTTGGATGTATTTAATATACTTGACAGATTGGAATTACAAGAATGTTACCCAAATATAATAGTGGCTCTAAAAATATTCTTGACCATGCCAACAACAATGGCTAGAGCGGAAAGAAGTTTCAGTAAATTAAAACTTGTTAAAAATTATTAAAGATCAACATCAGGACAGGAGTGTACATCATCATTTTGTTTCCTATCAATTGAGCGAGAACTGAATGAAAAAAATAATTTTCATGAGATTATTAACGATTTGGGCAACGAAAAATTATAAAATTACTTTAAAAGAATAATTACTTGCATAATTAATTGCATTTTCGTTTCCAATTATTTATGTGCAATTAATATTTATTCATGTAACTGTATTAAAATAATGACAATATATGAATATAATATAAATAACATGTGTATTTTTTTATGAATAATTGAACTAGGACGCCAAAAGCCTAGCTACGCTTCTGTTCCCCATAACCGTGCCTGTCCATTCGTCCTCAAAATATGCAGGAAAAAAAATCAACTTCTGTCTAGTTTAAGCATTGGACACTAGATGGCAACCTGTACCTACACAACATTTCAATATGGAAAATACTGATACTGGATAATTTTCTTCATATTCAGCTAATGAGTTACAGTTTTTCAAGCAGTAGGAAAAACGTATATATATATATTCTATTCATTAGCATAATTGCTAATGGATAATTTCAGATGTCTGAGTCTTACTTTTCATCGCTTTCAAAATTGAACGAATATCTTAACCCTAAATAAACTGCTCTACCAGAATATTACGGAATTTCCATGTTATATCAACGTGAATTTAACTTCGAAGCTCTAATATTTCTATCACATGCATTTAATGAAAAAATATCGTAAAAGATAAAAAATCATTCATACATGTGTACAGGTCCAATGAATGTAGCAACCAGCAGATCTGTGGCTTCACTTATAACCTCAGGTGAAGAGAAGTAAGCAAGTCGGTAATTACCACATCGTCCACGCCACCAGTCTACGAAAACATCGTTGGCATTTCCAGCTGCAATATAATTTAAAATCTTTTCCGAAAATTTACGATAGGAAAATGTTTGCCATGCAAAGAAACAGTAATGAGATAAAATTTCCGTAAGTGTGAAATTCTGTACAAATTTTCGTAAACCGGGGACTACTGTATTAAAAAAATCAATAGGAGATTGTTATTTTTTTCACTGCATCGTAATTACAAATTGAAGTAAGAAAGCCATCCGAAAATTTGTAGCGAACCACATGATTATTTGCTATAAAAATATCCCTTCCTTGTATATAGAAGGGTAGGAGACTTCGGAATTCTAATCGTCATTCAGATAATGAAAATCTCTCTAACTGATCGGCATAAGCTTGGTGCTTCATGGCACGTGACCATTATTTAAACGACTCCTTTAGTTCTAGTGATGCAAAGAACCTTGTTTGTCATTTGAAAACACCTGCTCTAATCACTTTGCACTGTTTCTTTTTATATAATCAATTGAAAATTACGTAAACATGGTATTATAACTCTCTGATAAGCTTGCTACGTGGCAGTATTTAAATCAAAACGATTGTGTTTCAAAATTATGGCCAACTAATGTTGCTTTCGATTTTCTCTTCGTGATTCTCCCTCAGTATAAAAATGAACACTGATGACCGCGAAAAACCCAATGCCCATTTAATGGGATCTTTAGGATCGATTCTATGTGAGAAGAGACAAAATGCATTCGATTTTATTTACTTCTCAAATAGTTGTAAGAGGATACAGGAATATATTCTGATAAAGGACTGAGTACAGATATCATGTCACTAGAAATCTGTTAGGTTTCTTAGTGAAGGACGACCAAGGAGAGAAAATCTAAAAAAATAATGGTTGATTATAATTCTGAAACACAATCGTTTACATATAAATTCTGCCACGCAGCAGGCTTATTAGAATGTTATAACATGTTTACGTTACTTTGAATTGATTATATGATCACACTACAAAGACAGTGAATAATGATTAGAGAATGATTCTCTCAAACGAGAAGCAAGGTTCTTTGCATCTCTAGAACAAAAGGAGTCGTTTAAATAATCGCAACGTCCCATGAAACACCACGCTTATGACGATCAGTTGGAGAGATTTTTATTATCGAAATGACGATTACAATTCCGAAGTCTCCTACCCTTCTGTAGATAGGAAAGGAATTCTCAAGGAACATTCGAAGGATTTAAACGGAGTTTATGAACGCAACACATCTGTGTCTTATGATGTCATCTATAAAGCATCACAGAAGATGAACCAAAGATTTCCAACATTATTTCCAGCTCAATTTATCCTTCGATGTTTCACGAATCATGAAATACTTCCAATGTGACACTCCCAATAAACAATTTCCATTGAGGAACTCGCAGATATTTTTATATCATATAATCATGTGTTTCGCTTCAAGCTTTCCCGATAGCTTTCGTCTTATTATTTGTAATTAAGGTACAGTGAAAAAAATCAATAATCTCCTTTTGAAATTTTTAACATAGTAATAATAATAATAAATACCCCCTCAAGCAGCTGCTTGCCACAGAGGTCTGACAGGAGCCTATCAGTTTATGTGCCATAGTAGGAGGTCTGAGAGGATGGCAGGACCTCAGCAGAAAAACGACACATACATCCATGCCTTACCCGGGGTTCGAACCCAGGTCCCGTAGATCAGTAACCAAGCGTGCTAACCACTCGACGACGGGAAGTCCCGACTTATTGAACTTTGTATCGAATTTCACACTTGCGGAAATTATATCCCAGTACTCAGGTTCATTCCACGGCAAAATATCTCCATTTTCAAATTTTTTCGGAAACGTTTTTTTAAAATTCATTTACATCTACATGTGCAACAATTAAACGCCAACGATGTCATCATAGAGCGGTGTGATAACTCCCGAACGATTTCTCTTCATCTGAGTTATAAGGGAAACAACAGATCTGCTGGTTGTTAGATTCTTTCTTCGGTGTGCATTAGAGATCATGTGCTTCCTTTTTAATGAAGGAAATGTCCATTTGCACTATGGAGAGGACGGGAGCGCGATTATTCGGTGGAAATCAACTGGGTTTAAGGCAACTGGGTGGACGGTAAATGGGACGGCGACAATAGAGTGGAAGTCAACTGGGAGGGCGACAATTGGACAGACGAAAAATTGGGTGGATACCATAATTGGGAGTATACCATAGTTGGATGGGCGACAATTGGGCAGATGGCAATTGGGTGGATACAATAATTGGAAGGATACGACAGTTGGATGGACGACAATTGGGCAGACGGCAATTGGGTGGATACAATAATTGGGAGAATACTACAGTTGGATGGACGACAACTGGGAGAAAGTAAGGAAAAAATGAGGTGTAATTTGAATTACTACAACAATCTCGGAAGTGTCTTGAACCACGCGCTCAGTACAATATATTGGCTTAGATTTCTACTACATTGTAAACGACTACTACTATTCTCTTTAATCCAACTTTGAATAGAGCGATATTTTTTTTTACAAATTTATTTCTTCTGACCGATATCATTCTAAATTAATCGAACACAGCATTTGTATCTATTCTGTGTAATACATTTTTCAATAAATGATTTTCACCTATCCCCTTTAATCCGACACCGAACTACGTCGGATATTTTATGAAGTCTGTTCTTTCTAAACGTAGTCAAAGAAAAATGAAACAAATGCACTACTGCAAAACAAAGTTTCATAGGCTAATCTGCTTTCCCACAATAAGACCCTCAATAAAAAAATTTTTTCTAAAAGAAACAATGAGGAAACCATCAAACGCACTAGAGAAAATAGAAACAATAGATATTGAGAATTATTGTCGCTAATCCGACTTTCGATACAACGAATTCTTAAATTTGCATTTTATTTTGTCCGTTCTAAGGCAGACAATCTTAAGTAAAAGGAATGACTACAGGAAACGAAAATACATGACTACCAACATATTCTCACTAATCCGACACTCAATTAAACGGATATTTTAAAGATCCTTTACTTCTAAAAGAAATAATCGGCAATTAATCAAATGTATTGCAGGAATTCAAAACAACTCATATTGAGAATTATTCTACGTAATCCAACTTTCAATACAATGGATTCTGATATTTCTATTCTATTCTGTCCGTTCTAAGTGAAACAATCTCAATTAAAGGGAACGACTACAGGAAACGAAAATGTGTAAGACTATCATTATTCTGAATAATCTGACACTCAATATAATGAATGTTTAAAAGATACTTTTCATATAAAGGAAACAATTGGAAATCAATCGAAAGTATTATAGGAAATCAAAACAAAAAATATTGAGACTTATTCTTGATAATCCGACTTTTGACACCGACGGATTTTACATTTCTGTTACACTCTGTTCGTTCCAAGTAAAACGATCTGTAATAAAAGTAACATACCCTAGAAAACCAAACTCTGTAAGACAATTAATATTCTAAAGTAAAAAAATATTTTTAAGTACTGTAATTCAATTAAAATTCTTATTATATTTAAGCCAGCATTAAATAAAAGTATATTTTAAAGGTTCTTTTTTTCTTACAGATGCAGTCGGAAATCGAAAAACATATAAAGACAAAAGATAACATCCACCAATAATTACATTTATTCTCGCTAATCCGACTTTGCTGGAAACGGATTTTCACGTATCAATTTCATTATGTTTCTTCTTAATGGAACAATCTTAAGTCAAGGAATGGATCTGCAGTAACCTAATCAGAAGAAGAATTTTGTAGTTTCACTTATACCACATTCAATTAAATAAAAAATCATTCTGAAACTAACCAACTGAATATCAGAGGAATTCCTTTGGACGTTTACATGTATTTTAGTCACTCCGTGATTAATGACGCATTTGTATACATTTTGTATAATTCGTCTTTGATTAAAATATATTAATCGATTATTTCTAATCGAAGGAAACCAGGAAAAAAAACCTTCTGGACCAAAATTGTTCCTTTGTAATGAAACAATTAGAAATACACAGTGAATTTTGAACATCCGATATAACACCAACTTTTTCTTCCTCGACTTTTAATGAAGCTTTCAATCTATTCTTTCTAATCCGATATATCAAAGCAATCGATATTTTTAAAGCATGTTTTCTGAATGTTCCACTCAGAAATCGAAGGAAAACATTACAAGATATGTAACAGCCGATGCTTACAATTTTTTACTCTGATAAAACTGGTTTGGATGACATTTTTGAATTTTTACTCCTTTTACACGAAACATCACACTACTGACGAGCAGCAGTCTTAAATAGCTGGGTAGATCACGTGATCACGTATTTTGTATATACGCTGCGCAAGTGACGTTTACGTACATCTGCATAAAGGTTTCTAATATAGTGGACGGTGTGTACATATTGGCTGTTTCAATTTCCTGCGTGACATCCCTTGATTTCAATTTCTTTTTTTTTTTTTGAAAGAAAAAAATGGAATGTTTTGAAGGTTTCAATGAAAGATTCAATGAAGGAAAAAGATTCGTTGGAAGTAAAAATCGTTCCATTTATTGTGGAGTTTAGTGAGCATGCTGAGTTTTTTTTCTGTTTAGTGTTCCTGTACTGCGTTATTTGGTTTCACTTTGCTTCATTTAGTTGATGCAGGAAAAGCTATAAAATTACGTTATAACTGGTGTTGGATAAAAAAGAATAATTCTCAATTTGCATGTTTCGATTTTCTGTAATACATTTGATAAATTTCCAATTGCTTCTATTACAAGTAAAAGACTTTTAAAATATTTATTTTCTTGACTAAAGGGAATACTGGTAGTCTTATGCATCGTCTTGTCCGTTAGTCGATCCTTTTTTGGGGCATAGCTATGGGGGATATGGGGGGAGGCCCCCCTAATGGGGGCGGGGGTGACTCAGTCGGTAGCGCGCCAGGCTCGTAATCTGTTGTTCCCAGGTTCGAGTCCCAGCTGGGTCAGCGTTGAGATTGTTCTCCGCAAAATTCCCCGCCCTGCCCACGGTCAGTAGGGGACACCGATGGGCTTGGAAAGGCCGCCGTCCGTCGGATGGGACGTTAAGCCGTGACCCCGTATGCGGGAGAGCCATACCCTGTGCACGTTAAAGAACACGCTGGATGGCCTTGACGGGAGGCTACCATCTGTCTCCCAACAACTGTTCCAGTGGGTCCCCTCCCCCAACCTTCTCTGAGCCTTCGGGGTCAATGTGCCCTGACCATTTAGCCCATGGTGTGCAAAAAAGTGCCCCTCAGAGGTAAAACAACCCAACCCAACAACCCCCCCTAATGTAACTCGGAGTTGGCAAAATTCGAAGCGACCTCGTAAAATCGAGGTGAGTTGTGAAAATTTGTAATCTTTTTTTGTAAAATTAAGGGGAGTTAGCAAAATCTAGGCAACTTGGCAAAAGTAGTTGTCAAAATCGAGGTAACTGGCAAAATCAAGGGGCAGTGCGCAAAATTCGGAGTGACTTGGCAAAATTTAGAGGAGTTGGCAAAATCATGCAGAGCTGGCATAATTCGGAATGGCTTCGGACAATCTTGGAGAGTTGGCAAAATTCGGAATGACTTGCGAAAATCATGGAGTGTTGGCAAAATTCAGCTGAGATATAAAAACTGGAATCCTCTTAATGTAAAATTTTGGGGTGTTGGCAAAATCGAGACAAATTTGTAAAATCTAGGAGAGTTGGAAAATCTTGTGGAGTTGGGAAAATTCAGAGTGACTTTGCAAAAATCGGGTGAGATGCAAAAATTGGGATTTGTTTTCTGTAAAATTGTGCCGAGTTCGCAAAATCGAGGAAACAGTGGCAAAATCTAAGGCAGTTGGCAAAAATCGAATCCACTTGATTAAATTCGGGCGAGTTGTGAAAATTCGGATTGTTTTTGTAAAATAGGGAGAGTTGAAAAAATCGAGGAGGTTGGAAATTTTGAAGTGACTTGGGAAATTCAGGAGAGTTGTAAAAACTGGGATTGTTTTTGCAAAATTAAGAAGAGATGGTAAAATCGAGGAAACTTGGCAAAATTGAAAATCAATTCGTAAAGTACTGGTGAGTTGTGATAATTTGAATTGGTTTTGTGAAAATAAGGAGAGTTGGAAAAATTGAAAATTCTTGGTAAAATCTAGGGGAATTGACAACATTCGAGCATTTTGGTAAAATATAGGGGAACTGACAACACCCGGAGCCTTTTGGTAAAACACAGGGGAATTGACAACATTCGGAGCCTTTTGGTAAAATACAGGGGAATTGTGAAAATTGGAAATGACTTGGCTAATTCAGGGAAAATGCAAAAAATGCAATTTTTTCTGTAAAATTACGGCGAATTGGGAAAATCTAGTATAGTTCGCAAAATCGAGACAACTTTGTAAAGTCTAGGGTAGTTGGAAAAATTCGTATCCACCTGGTTAAATACAGGCGAGTTTTGAAAATTGGGATTAGTTTTGTGAATAAGGAATGTTTGACAAGTCGAGGAAACAGCAAAATCTAGGGCAGTTGGCAAAATTCGAATCCACTGTGTGAAATACAGGCGAGTTGTGATAATTGAGTTTGGGTTTGAGAAATTAAGGTGAGCTGACAAAATCGTGACGACTTGGCAAAGTTTTTGGGAGTTTGAAAAAATTGCAGTGACTTGGAACTTCAGGAGAGATGTAAAAATTGAGCTTGTTTTTGTGAAATTAAGGAGCGGTGGCAAAATCGAGGCAACTTGGAAAAATCTAGGGGAGTTGGTAAAATTGGAAATCACTTGGTAAAGTGCAGGTGAGTTGTTAAAATTGGGATTGGTTGTATCGAATCCGGATGGTTGGTAAAATCGAGAACTCTTTTCAAAATCTTACTGAGTTTGCAAAATCTAGGGTAGTTCGTAAAATTCGAATCCACTTGGTAAAATACAGGCGAGTTGTGAAAATTTCGATTAGTTTTGTGAAATTCAAGAGTTGGCTAAATCGTGAAAACTTGGCAAAATCTTGGGGAGTTTGAAAAATTTCAAGTGACTTTAGTGGTTAGCGCTGCAAAGTTTATTGGTTCAAGTTTTAGTGGCTACTGATCTGAGGACCTGGGTTCGACAACCGGCTAAGGTATGACTGTTTGTGTAGTTTTTCTGCTGAGGCCTCCCATACTCACAGACCTTCTACTATGGCATATAAACTGGCAGGCTCCTGTCAGACCTCTGTCGCAAGCAGCTGCTTGAGGGGGTATTTATTTTATTTTTTTACTGGCAAATTTATGAGAGATTTAACGATTGGGATTGGTTTTGTGAAATTAAGAAGAGTTGGCCAAATCAAGGAAAGTTGGGAAATTCACACTGACTTGCTACAATTCAGTCGATATTCCTATGAAATTATGGCAAGTCGGCAAAGTTGGGAGATACATATCAAAATGCAGGAGAGTAGAAAAATTCCTCCCCGCCACTGAGAGAACATCTAGGTACGAACCCGACAGAGACATTTTTTCATTTTTTTCTCAGTTGGCAAAATTTTATTTTGGAGTTGGAAAATTAATTAGTTCTCCTCCCCAACCATAGTCCGTCCCTACACCCCTGATCCTTATATTTGAGATTTTTTGACCTAAGATCAAGATAATAGGACAAAATATTTGCGAATTCGTTTTAATGAAAATCGTATTAGCCAGAAAAATTCTCGATATTCGCTGTTTAGATTTCCTATGATACATTCAATTGCTTCCAATTATTTCCTTTATAATTTTTTTTTGAAAATTTCGTTTTAATTAGTGTTGTATTAGTGAGAAAAACAAATTGTTCTATGAAGCTTTGTTTTAAGTAGGGCAGTTCTTTCATTTTCCGTTTACTAGGTTTAGAAGGAACAGACTTCGTAAAAATTCTGCCACAGTGTGGGGTCAGATTAAAGAGAGTAAATGAAAATCCTGTATAGAGAAAAGGATTAAGGATAATAGATACAAATACTGTGGTGCGTTCATGTAATTTAGAATTATTTCGGTCAGAACGCTTAAAAGTGAGTGACCTCCTCATTTGTAATCTAAATTACGGGTTCTCAACGTGGAGTACGGTAAAAAATTTTTGGGGTACGCCGAGAGAACTAAAATGCCGCTAGATTTAGTAACAAAGTAAAAATAACCATTGTTATACTGTAACTATATTTTTATCTATGTATACAAGGTGTACGCCAGTTACATACACATTTCCAGGAGGTACATGAAACATAAAATTTGAAAACCACTGATCTTAATCATAAGCAACAATTGGAAAATAAGTTACTTTCATGAATTATAGGTGGCGCAAGGTCCTCCACATTCCAAAGAAAGATTTATAATTTTTATCCTGAAAGCGAATTTCCTCCGATGCGTGGATTTTATGGTAGAGCGCTCTGGCATGTATCTAGAGATTTGCGGGTTCGATTCCCGCCAGGTCTGTAATAATGTTTCAGATGGATAAGTGTTACTTCTCATAATTTGTTTATTTCAACCCAATTTTCATATCCTCCCAATTGTGTTCCATCGAATTGTCCACCCAATTGTCTTATCCTCCCAATTGTCGTATCCTTCTTATTGTCGTATCCAATATTGTCGCACTTCCAATTATTATCCATCCAGTTGACTTCCACCCAATTGTCGCGCTGCCGTGTAAATTTCATAGAAGAGAATATATTTTAAAGGATTCAAATGCAAAACATTTTTTCTTAAGAAGGAAATGACCAGCAGTTTTCATTGAAGATGGGAGGAGATAATTATGTGATGGATGATGCTGAATATTTAGCTTGAGAGTCTCAATTGTTCTTTCATCATCGCTATCATCCTCTGCTCATACAGGACTAAAGGCGCAAGTTCAGCTCCAGAGGTTACGTTTGAGGTTCATCCGTGAACAATTGTGATTACGTCGTTTTTAAGGAAAAACATCAATACTTGCTGCTTTCCTTTTGTATTTTTCCTCTTGCTGATTGCGATATTGCTGAAAGGCCTTTCGATCTGTTTAGACTCGATCCGGTGACTATGCCAATCGGCCCTAAAGATATTTCTTTACTAGTCTTCTAACCACCACTTTTCTTTCGAACTTCTTAATTACAAGTAAGAAATGTTTCGTTTAATCCACAGCCTCCACATTTTTCTCTCTTAGAAGTCCAGAACGCATCCATAGGATGCATTATAAGAAGTCAAGAATAAAAGCAATCACTTGAAAAATGCGTTTATTACCCGTGGATAATGCAGTGCTGTCCAACTCTCTCAGACCGCGGACCATTTCTGCTTTTGCCAATATTTCGCGGGCCAAAAAAAAAGAATAGGATAGGATAGGTAATTGAATAGTCAGTTCATGCCACTTCAAAAAAAATGTTTTTTTTTATACGAAAAATAATAAATAATAATAAACCAATATAAATTTTCTAAACCTTATCAAATATTTAATAAATTTAATGGGAGCAAAATGGCCGTAGTTGTTGGGCAATAATTTCTTTTAGGTCCATATCTATATTTGTTGTTACGAGCCGAAGTATATACTCAGGTGTAGAGTCTTTCATGCATTTTCTGTACCTTTTTTTTATATATTTGATATCAGAAAATGCGCGCTCGCAGATATATGTACTTCCAAAAGAAAAATTATTGGAAGTCTAAAATTTTCCATTTTTGACATTTTTCTTTAGGCAAAAGTTTGACCAATTCTATTCAGGTTTCTCTATTAGATGCCATAATTGGGTCGTCCTGAAGGACACATAATTCCATTTCATATTTAGGATCTACGTTGCTAATATCAATATTTAATGGATTATTGAATAAATTTAAACTTTCTAAAGGTCATGAAATTGAGAAAACCTTCTATTAAAATCTTCAATTAGCATATATAATTTAGTAACAAATTTTTCAAAATGAACTGTTTTACTAAGTTGCTTCATTTCTTCATAGAACTCTTTACAACTTTCAAAATGAATTAAATTGTTTTCCTGCAAATTTGACTTCAACAATTGTAGTTTGTTTCTAAACCCCGTAATATGATTATAAAGACAGCACACGTTTTGATCTTTTCCTTGTAAGGATTGAGTCAAGACATTTAAATAATCTGTAATGTCTGTTAGGAAAGCAAGTGAACATAGAAAATTTTCGTCAACAAAATTTGCTATTAAATCTTCATCGGTGCCCAGTTTTGTGAGATTTCTTTTTGAAGTACAA
Source organism: Ryuthela nishihirai (assembly GCA_038380435.1). NCBI lineage: Eukaryota > Metazoa > Arthropoda > Arachnida > Araneae > Heptathelidae > Ryuthela > Ryuthela nishihirai. The sequence continues at coordinate 252,935 of JAWZYU010000084.1, forward strand.
AAAACCTTTCGAGGAATTTCTGGCACTAAACAAACGAATATTACTATGTAAAAGCAGATCGCCATACTCAGCATGAAGCTTTAAATAGCTCCATACAAGCACCAAAACTTTTAAAACTTTTTAAAGCTCCAAAACAGCTTTAAAGTTTCTATGTGTAAGAGAACGATTGCAGCCACGAATTAAATTGGTAATTTTGATAACCTTTTCCATTACGTCGTTTAGTCTCAGCAAAATGCCACACAATGTCTCCTGGTTCACAATACAGTGCAACATTCGACAATTAGTTCCTTCTTTTTGTAACAGTCTCGCGAGCTCAATATTTTTGCCAGTCGCAGCTCTGGCACCGTTAGTTACAATAGCGGTGCACTTATCAAATCCGCCATATTCCTCTACAGCACATTTTAATTCCTCATAAATGTCTTTACTTTTTGTTGTTCCGTGAAATGATCCTAATTTTAAAAGTTTTTCTCAATAGCTAAAGTTTTCATTTACATTCCTTATAAAAAATAGGCATTTGGCTTCTATCGGAGATGTCTGTACTTGCGTCCAAAGCCACAGAAAAAGAGCAGGAATTATTGATTATTTTCTCTAATTTTTAGTGACATGCATACACGTCGACTTACTGTCTGATGAGAAAGAGAAACAGTTTGAAAGTTTTTTACTATTTTTTCGTCGCCAAAATCTTGAGCCATTTTTATGGCACATTTTTTAATTAATTCTCCACCCGAAAATGACCTTTATGCTTTTGCTACTTCTAATCAAACCTCAAATGATGAAGCTACTGAATATTCTTGAGATTTTGATATATTATTTAAAAGAATAATGTGATATTCCGTTGTTTTTTAAAATTTTTTCTCATGTCTCCTGTGCACGAAGAATACTTGTTTTCATGCATTGAAAGGTAATGGCGCTTTAAGTTGTATTCTTTACACACAGCTATAGTCTGTAAACATTCCAAACACTGTGGCTTTCCCTGGTTAAGAATAAATAAATATTCAATCTCCCACCGTTCTTGAAATTCGCGATTTTCATTAACAATCTTTCTTTAATAGTTGCACTCATATTTAGCTATTAACTTAATTTACGAATAAATATGAAATTCAGTTAATTATCGCATCAACAAACAACAGAAACGTCTAAAAATAACTCACTTCACAGAATAGCAAAAAACCAACGATATATTGTGCACAACCCTCTGCTTACAGTTGTTAGAGCGCACACGCTGTTCACAAGATGCAATAGGAGTGGAAGAAAATATTACTGCAGAAGCGCCTAGCGACAGCACAAATCGCTCTCACTGCGCCTGCATGTGATTAGGATTTTGTGCCAGGCTAAACTGATCGTTAAAACGAAATAGTGGAAATAGTGCTGTGAATTCAAAAATTTCTTCAGAGAGAAAAATGACATTAATTGTTACGACCTTATCTGTTTTATTAAACAAATCTTTTAATTCCCAAGTTTAGACCGCAAAATTTGTATAATTTTGTCAAATTTGAAATTACTCAAGAATCTGTAAACAATGTGAACTACAAAAGTATAAATTAGTGCTCGTAATGGCCTAAAACT